>CAXITT010000215.1:768866-779537 GCA_964033795.1 Lymnaea stagnalis | reverse complement strand
CCCCCCCCCTCTTCACACAGCTTAGTGACGCCATTGTCTCTGTGCCTACTTATCCAGAAAACAAAACAAATGGAAACGTTGTGAAGCTTCAAAATCACCCTCATGATGATGTGACGAAAAATGCTCCCGTTATTGAAAGAGCTCCACAATTCCCCCCCCCCCCCCCCACTCTCACAACCCTACAAAAAAAAAGTGAAAACTAAACTAAATAAATAATAAAATAAACACGCACATAAAAATTTATATTTTTTTTTAATGGGGCGTTCCTAGTTTTACATTTCTCAAGGAGACCCCACATCTCGCTGTGATTACAGACGCCCCTGGCACCTACATTGGCTACTAAGTCATCACAATTCTGCACTGATACGCTTTTCGTTGCTAGTTACTGTACCGTTGAACGCCAGCTTCTCTACACGCCAGGCATACATTGTTAATCATGACATCCTATAAGAACACAGTTCATTACACCAACAGTCTTCCAAGGATTCTACAACTCTGCATGCATGAACGCCTCGAGCTAGAATGCTGAGAAGGGAAAGCAGTAAATCTGGCGCAAGACACAGGGAGGGGAAATAAGCCCCTTTGCGATTGGAGAATTAATTATTTTTTTTAAATTTGGGAACATTTTATTATTATTATTTTCTTTATTTTGTGACATTGAAATTGGGAGATTACAATATGGAGCAATACAACACTGCATGGGGACATTACAATATGGAGCCATACAACACTGCATGGGGACATTACAATATGGAGCAATACAACTCTGCATGGGGACATTACAATATGGAGCCATACAACACTGCATGGGGACATTACAATATGAAGCCACACAACTCTGCATGGGAACTTTACAATATGGAGCCATACAACTCTGCATGGGGAGATTACAATATGGAGCCATACAACTATGCATGGGGACATTACAATATGGAGCCATACAACTCTGCATGGGGAGATTACAATATGGAGCCATACAACTATGCATGGGGACATTACAATATGGAGCCATACAACACTGCATGGGGACATTACAATATGGAGCCATACAACACTGCATGGGGACATTACAATATGGAGCCATACAACACTGCATGGGGACATTACAATATGGAGCCATACAACACTGCATGGGGACATTACGATATGGAGCCATACAACTCTGCATGGGGACATTACAATATGGAGCCATACAACACTGCATGGGGAGAGTACAAAATGAAACTGTACAACATGGAATGGGGACATAAAAATATGGAGCAATACAATCTTGCAGAGCGAACTACAATGGTAACGTTATTCCTGTCTGTAGTTGCCACTGAACTTGTTTACAATTTTATTGAGTTCACGATGCTACTGTTCATGTTATGGTGTCCAATTTTGTTTAATGTATTTTCTTAAAGTTTATCTATTTGATGAACACCATGACTAATATATTAATAGCCCAACAAGGTTACTTTTATTTTGAAGGTATTATTACTAGTAAGCAGAAAAGTGGCAGGGGCGTAGGAAGAGGGCGTAGGAAGAGGGGCGAAGGAAGAGGGGCGTAGGAAGAGGGGCGAAGGAAGAGGGGCGTAGGGGGTAGCACTTTTTTTTGGGGGGTGGGTGGTGCATTTTCGGTCTTTTTTATTAACTTTATATTGCTAATTTTTAATAGGTATTTTTGTGCATTTTGATTCCCGTTATATGGCGGCAGCAAAATCAAAGGGCAGCCGCCGGGGGGGGGGGGGGGGTCATAAACTTTAGAAACTCCACTGAGCAGAGGAGATCAACTTAATTTTCAAGGATCACTATCCACTGATGCAACACGACCCCCGCCCCTATCTCACACATCTCCAATTGCGTCGGGGCGATGTTGGAAGGGAGTACCCTGCTGGATGACATTGAGAGCCACTGAATCTTGGCTGTTTGACGCCCCAGGGCTCTCTTGTCTGTCAGTATAATGCGAGGCCCGTGTTTTGCGTCTCTTTTGGTTTATGCCCGTGTTTTGTTACGGACCGGCTATGGGTGATTATAAACGAAGGGGCAGATCAAAACCGAGCCGGGTATGATGGATGTTGACCGCGCGGGGGCCCTGCACCCAGTGCTGTATCGAACATGGCGCGGGAGTAGTCGACGTCGTGGAGTCGGAGTTTAAACGAATCAGCACCGAGTTAATGCTGTTTTGAGTGGGGGTCCAGCATTGTTCATAAACAGACAATAATTGTTAACGCTTTCATTAACGAATCGTCCCATTTGGAATTTTCTGTAAAAAAAAAAAAAAAAGTGAAGTTTGTGGGTAGCGTCAATTACATATAGTGATTTTTCTAGCTGCTAATCTGAGTTAAATTCTTAAAATACGAAACCGTATTGTATCTTAGTTGCTTCTCGCAATTAAATGATATTCTCAAATACATTCCCAAATCGAAGTTTTTTTAAATTAAGAAATTCCGAGTTTAAAAAAAAAAAAATAACACAACTTTTTACATAAACATAAATAACAAAAAATTGTATCGAGTTAATGCTGTTTTGAGTGGGGGTCCAGCATTGTTCATAAACAGACAATAATTGTTAACGCTTTCATTAACGAATCGTCCCATTTGGAATTTTCTGTAAAAAAAAAAAGTGAAGTTTGTGGGTAGCGTCAATTACATATAGTGAGTTTTCTAGCTGCTAATCTGAGTTAAATTCTTAAAATACGAAACCGTATTGTATCTTAGTTGCTTCTCGCAATTAAATGATATTCTCAAAGACATTCCCAAATCGAAGTTTTTTTAAATTAAGAAATTCCGAGTTTAAAAAAAAAAAAATAACACAACTTTTTACATAAACATAAATAACAAAAAATTGTAAAGCAATGTTTACAAGCCCTGAGCTACTTGACTTTTGCACACGACATAACCCTTCTCCCTGGCCCCGTCTGTTGCTTGCTCACTGAACGTAAGGCTCTCTACACGCCACTACCACGTGAAATATAACCGAACTCAGTGTGTTTTTGTGTTTGTCTGTTTGTTTGATTTTTTTTATTAAAGAAAAAGCTAAGTTCCTCAAGGAACATGACTTGTTAACTTATGCTTAATACGTTGGCTAGGCTTTTATTCATACCGGTACATTCACGTACTATTTAAAGATATACGATCTGTTTCTGTCTGTAAACTGACACACAATACGCTGACCAAGTGGGGCGTACATGATGATGTGCCAGGTTTCAGCTCGATAGGATGACGGTAAGTGGGTCAGTTAGGCGTCCAAAGGTTTTGCCAACAAACACACGAACAAAGGGGAGGTTAATATAAAGGATTGAAAAAGAAGTTCGGGAAAACTTACATAGGGTTATTAAAAGGGAAGATGGCGGCCCTTAATGAAACGAACGCTTAGTGTCATACAATGGAAGTAACGCTTTACGTCACTCAATGGAACAAACTCTTTGCGTTATTCAATGGAAAACCTCATTACGTTATTCGATGGAACTAACGCTTAAGACATGTTTTTTCTTCAAATGTCCAAGGTGGTTATTGGCTAACGTATTTTCCATAACTGCCTTACAATAAATCCCTTACGTTAACTGCCAATAAATCTTTTGTGCCTTTTACTCTAGAATAAACCCTTGCGCCTTTTACCCTAGATTTGCTCCCCACTTGTTGTGGGGCACCCAAACGAGTGGATAACTCCTATTTGTATCAACTGTTTGTAAGAGGAATTAGACTTCGTACCAGAGTAGCTGTCTTTAAAAAAATGTAACCTCATACACTATCCGCAACCTCCTGTTCATTTCGTGGTCATTTAGTGAACGATATGGATGTCAGCTGTGGCATAACGACCCTTAATTTTTTCTTATGCTATAGCAACATTGAACAGTGAGGTGACAATCGTTTTCACTACACAGAAGGCGTTTCTGCTGCCAGCCACCTCTGAGACCATGAGACAGTCCAGGGGATCACACCCGCAAGGACGTCAAATTGTCGCCAGGCAGAGCTGGTATTTATTTTCTTGGCTTGAACTGGAGTATAGCTTTGGTGTATTCATCTGATTCGTTAAATACTAATGCAACACATGTGGAACGTGGAAGTATCCCAGCTCGGTGATAATGGCCCCCATTCCCGACCCCCTCCCCGTACCCAATTTACGGAGTCAAGACGCTGAAGTCAGGAACAATTAATAAGGGGAAAAACTAAATTTTCTAGTGAGTTACCAAGCTAATAAGGTGTTGCAATACAAGGCTAACAGAAAATGGAAATGTACTTCCTCTTCTGGTAATAAAGGGAAAGAATAAGAAAAATAATAGGAAATTGTAACACATTCCATTATAATCATTAATCCGATATTTTCTTTATGACTATGCACGCCTAACAAATTTTTCAGTAATTAAGTCAACATTGTCAATGAATTATGAGGCTAGCCTCTTCAAACTCTTAAAACGACATGAACTTTTAGACCAACATTTTCAAACCAACTTGAACTTTGTAATTATTTGGATCGGTTGTTTTGACTATTGTTGTTGTTTTTTACTTCTGACAGCTTACACATGACCACCCTAAAAAAAAAAATCACCTGGCATGCACACCATAGTCAGTCTCAAACTAGTTCCTAAACATTCACGCTCGCCCGCTCTACTCACCTGGGTGGTGAAGATCTCTGTGAATCTTAAATTTTCCTCCCTTTGAAGAGACTGGAATGTTGGACTGGCGTGGACTCAGTGGGCTCCTCGCTCACGTCAACTGTGGTGGAAGCTGGATCGTCACCATCCCTAAAACTATCCGAAATCGAGTGGTTTCTCGAGCTCCATCACATGGTCCAGAGAAATATCGCCCACAGGCAATCATGTGGCCATTTGACCTGTCTCCGCAATCACATGCTAGACACAGCTTCAGCGCTCCAAACCCTGGCCGTTTCCCATGCTCAGTTAAGAGATATTTGTAAAAAATCCGTTATGGCTGGAGCTCATTCTTAGGTGCGGTGGCGGAGTTGTCTTCTCTTCCCGTTTCACTCAAGAGGAATCTGGAACAGGTAGAGATCAAGGATTGATTCGTTTTTCTTTTAATATTTTGATTTCGATTAGGGAAAGTCTACAGGATCGAATAATGTGACAAAATACATAATGAAACATTTTTTTTTTAAAATTTGATTTTAAACTTTCACCTAAAACAAAATGCCTAAAAGAGTCATTTAAAAAATATTTTTATTAAAATTGATAAAAAAAAATGTTGCAATGGAAATATGTTTTTTAAAAAAGAGGAAGAAGACCCTCCCTAACCTTCCGCCAACCTCTTGACGCCAAAATCCCGAAAATTTCAAAGACCAATCAAATTTTATGTGAACTGATGCACAGAGAGGTATAGAAAGAACTACTTACTGATTTAACAATTTAAACACGAGGGGAACTAAACAACTTAAACCTTCCTGGGAAAACGTGATAACTGGTTAGGCCTAACATAAAGCCAAATGTTTAAAAATAAAATAAATTTGTACGTAAGCACAAACTGGAAGAGTAATTGAAATTGCGCTGAGGGTTAGAAGTTTCAAATAATATGAATCAAAGCGTGTTGAAGAAAGCACCAACACTTCCGATCACGTGGCCAAAGAGCAATATGTCGTACGGACATACTTGGTGTTAGTCACGTGTCAGGGCAAAGGTCTCCAAATGGAATGGGATACAATAACTCTTTTGCTACGGTAACCCAATCTTCAAAAAGAAACGATCATGCTTAAAAAAGAAATTCCTTTCTAAGCCTATGGGAATATATGTGTTTAAAATAGCCAGGGGACAGTTGTGATTAGAAGTATAGCTGTAACAAAATCAAAGGTTTTAGATATTTGTTTAAAGTAGTCAGGGAACATTTGTGAGTAGAAATATTTCTGTAGCAATTATACATTCTTTAGGGACTATTTTAAATCTCTGACTTGATTATTGAATTGTTGACATTATTTTCAAAATTGTTAATAAATCTCCCTCTGGTAAGTTTTCTTTGATGACCGGAAATGTTAAATGTTAACTAAATGCGTTAACAAAGCAAACAAAAGTCTATTGTTACGATAAAGATGATTTAAAAATGCCTTGTTTTCATTTAGTTTAGAAATTCTACTAAGTTTCTTTGTTAATAGATCTACCAGCCTAATATATCATCAGTCTAATAGATCTACCAGCCTAATAGATCTACCAGCCTAATAGATCTACCAGCCTAATAGATCTACCAGCCTAATAGATCTACCAGCCTGATAGATCGACCAGCCTAATAGATCTACTAGGATATTAGATATACCAGCCTAATGCATCTACCAGGCAAATGGATCTATCAGCCTCATAGATCTACTAGCCTAATGGATCTACCAGCCTAATAGATCATCAGTCTAATAGATCTACCAGCCTAATAGATCTACCAGCCTAATAGATCTACCAGCCAAATAGATCTACTAGGATATTAGATCTACCAGCCTAATGGATCTACTGGGATATTAGATATACCAGCCTAATGCATCTACCAGGCAAATGGATCTATCAGCCTCATAGATCTACTAGCCTAATGAATCTACCAGCCTAATAGATCATCAGTCTAATAGATCTACCAGCCTAATAGATCTACCAGCCTAATAGATCTACCAGCCTAATAGATCTACCAGCCTAATAGATCTACTAGGATATTAGATCTACCAGCCTAATGGATCTACCAGGCAAATGGATCTATCAGCCTCATAGATCTACCAGCCTAATGGATCTACCAGCCTAGTTTTACGTTAGCTGATATGGTACACATCAATCAATCGCTAAATATCAATAATGATGTCAAATACTTTTAAAGGAAATACTCTGAATTTGATTACGTTAACGCTTGAAGCTTAACATGTTCAAACAACTTTGAAAAACTTCGTGTCAGATGAATTATGAGCAAATTAATACGGAGAAAAACACATCAAATCATGTACTTTTTATGATATTCCACTTTTCTTTGGGACGGGATAGTAAGAAATTGCCACAATCTCAACTCATACATTTTTTTGGTACTCCACATATCCGACCTTAAACTAAATCGAGAAGAGGGGACAATTGATATGTCATCCAAGTAATGGCTTGTCTTTATTTGGACTAGTGTCCACCAAAACAAAGTTAGGAAATCTCGCTTGTGTTTTCAGAACAGCAACAACAACAAAAAATTAAAAAAATTACGGGTTTTCCCCATTGGATTTGGTCGAGAGATCTAAGTTAAGTGCACTATGAAGTCTGAAAGGTCATCACTCCACTTGAACAGTACTTTAGGCTTTCTTCACGTGGCCACTGAATCGGCGAACGTTCAGTAACTCGATAACACACTGCGAGATAGAGGTGAGCGTAACGAACGCGCAGTGTCATCAGCTCTTCAACCTCATCAGGAGCGATTTGCAGGCGACATCACAGTTGCCGATTCAACCGCCGACACACCATTCATGTCCGCTTGTTTGTTGCAAGTGCATACATCTGAAGCCACTGTAAGAGCAGTACGTTTCATCATAGGTCATAATGACACACTCTATAATTTTCTGTGAACTCCTTTAAATGAACGTTGCATTTTTAACACCGTCGCACTCATTGAAATGATTGTAGAGTAATCTATCTCAAACGATACTTTACACTGATCCAGGTTCAATTAAAAAGAGAGATCGAACACGGGTTGATTGATTCGTTTCCACACCATTAGTTCAGTTCGGAAGGTTAATCTCGGGAAGACATTTCTAAATGAATCCACGCATATATTCTAGCAATGACCGACGGAATGTCATCCACCGAGGCCATAGGCGAGGCGAGTTTAGATCTTAAAATGTAACCAGTGAGCAATAAGGTTCAAATGTCACCAGTAAGCAATCAGCTTCAAATGTCACCAGTGAGCAATCAGGTTCAAATGTCACCAGTGAGCAATCAGCTTCAAATGTCACCAGCGATCAATCAGGTTCAAATGTCACCAGTGATCAATCAGCTTCAAATGTCACCAGCGATCAACCAGGCTCCAATGTCACCAGTGATCAATCAGCTTCAAATTTCACCAGTGAGCAATCAGCTTCAAATTTGTTTTCCTGATATGAGCACGAGTAATTATTTCAACCCTATCCCATTTTTGCGACATGTGAGAAAACACCATCATAGTCTTATGAAAAATCTCATGAGATTATGAAACCCATCATGGGATTTTATATACCCTCATGGAATTATGAACAATATCATGGAATTAAGAACACCATCATGGGATTATGAATACCATCTTGAGATTATGAACAGCATCATGGGATAATAAACTCTATCTATGCATTATAAACACCATCATTGGGTAATGAACCCCATCATTTGATTATGAACAAAATCATGGGATTATGAACACCATCATGGAATAATGAACACCATCTCTGGAATGTAAATACCGTCACAGGATTATGAACAAATTCATGTGAATTAAGAACAACATCATGGGATCATGGAAAATATCATGGAAACATGGAAAAAAAAACATGAAATTATGAACGCCATCATGGAATAATGAACAACGTCATGGGATTATGAGCACCTTAATGAAATTACGAACTACATTATGAGATTATGCTTCATACCATAAGAAACAGGCACCAACCTGGTGTTTGAAACTCTGTGAGCTTCACGTTAAAAAATGATTAGCTATTAACAGTATCAAATAAAATATCGTCAACGGAACACATCAATTGATTTGTTCACTCTTGGGTCGGTTGCGTTTCTCTACGATTCACTTGTATATCCGATCAGAAATGCGGCATGCCATGGTGGCATTAAATGGTTAAAACTGTAGTATATGAACTCTTCAGCATGTTAGTGTCGGTGAGCCAACGCTGTGTTACTGACGTTGTTGCATAATCCCATGCCCTTCAAGATTTCTGCATGGCTTATATAGGTCAACCTGTTTTGAAAAACGGTAGTAATAAAATATTTACGAGCAAACCAGGAAAGGAACTGGGAGAATAACTGATAATTATATTACTTTGACACACGACCAAAATATTTCAATTACGGCTCTATAGGGCTTGGGATAGTGTCGATTTCATTTGTTTCTAAAAATACCTCATCGTCAACTTATGCCAGGATTATAATAGGGGTTCGGAGCAGAGGCGTAGCTAGGAGTGTTTGGCGCCCGGGGGGACACTATTCATTTTAAAGCGCCTCCCTTTCTTTTTCCAACTCTCAAAACCCATTATTTTCATCAATAATAAATTATATAAAAGCACTTTTTGGCGCCTCTAGCTAGTCTGGCGCCAAGAGACATCTATCCCCCATCCCCCCGCCTAGCTACGCCTCTGGTTCAGAGTTAAATAGGGGCTAGGGAGTCGGGAATTTCTAAAAAAAGAATAATGTTCTAATGAATTTGAACTCGTGAAAAAGATTCCACCCTACAAGGATTAGTTTTTCCGGGTAAAAATATTTTCCAAATTAATGATATCAGCCTTCTGTAAATTTAAGTTTAAACAACTCCCGAATCAAGTCATTTGTTTGCATACTTGACAACGGCACGAAGAAATCTTTGCCCGATTTTTCAATAACAATCAATCATTTTAACATCAGTAGAAGATTAGGAAACAACCTATTATTATTTTAGTGTTTACAGAACAGTTTTAACTAAAGACTCGCTAGAAGAAAAAAAACCCACCAACAACAAATTCATATCCAAAAAATCATCTTTTTCAAAGCCTGACAAATTAACCTCGCCATATCCTTCTTCCCACCTCAGCTTCCATCGAAATTCTACCCTCCACCCCTTCACGAAGCCAACCTCAAGCACGATAATCCCATTGCTCTCACAGAACTCATTTTTCAACAGGCAAACTGTAATTAAACTTTCTAATTTTGAAAACACGTCTTATCATTACCGCGCGTTTATCGAAAGAAGTCAGTCTTCGCGATGGTTCCAAAATGCACGGGAGGCTGCTAATGGCTCTCAGCTCCTAGAATTCGCTCAGCTCCCAGACTATTTTTAGACAATATGCCATTATACATTGTTTCGGATCTCTTCGTCTGCTAGTGCAATAGCAGTTCAGATTAACTGCTGGCTTAGGATTGAAGGGAAATGGATAAGGTGGTGATGACACACTCAGAGGTCATCAAGTGTTAAATTTTATATCATGGGGGTCTAGGCAGCTTTATGTTCATATCATGGGGGTCAAGAGATGTCTATATTTATAAACGTGCGGTTCCTAGACAGGTCTACTTTTATATAATTTGGTTTCTAGACAGGTCTACGTTTATATAATGAGGTCTAGAAGCTCTACATTTATATCATGGGGTCTACAGTGATCTACATTTATATCATGGGGTCTACAAAGCTCTAATTTTTATATCATGGGTTCTAGAAGATCTACATTTATATCGTGCTCTCTACAAAGCTCTAAATTTATATCATGGGGTCTACAAAGCTCTACATTGATATCATGAGGCCCACAAACATCTACATTTATATCATGGGATCCACAAACATCTACTTTTATATCATGAGGTCCACAAAGCTCTACACTTCTATCACGGCGCACAAAGCTCTACATTTCTATCACGGCGCACAAAGCTCTACATTTCTATCACGACGCACAAAGCTCTACATTTCTATCACGGCGCACAAATCTCTACATTTCTATCACGGCGCACAAAGCTCTGCATTTCTATCACGACGCACAAAGCTCTACATTTCTATCACGGCGCACAAAGCTCTACAT
>CAXITT010000215.1:757870-768744 GCA_964033795.1 Lymnaea stagnalis | reverse complement strand
AGACATACATCTAACGTATACAAAAATGAGACATACAACTCACGTATACAAAAATGAGACATACAACTCACGTATACAAAAATGAGACATACAACTCACGTATACAAAAATGAGACATACAACTAACGTATACAAAGATGAGACATACAACTAACGTATACAAAAATGAGACATACAACTAACGTATACAAAAATGAGACATACAACTAACGTATACAAAGATCAGACATACAACTAACGTATACAAAAATGAGACATACATCTAACGTATACAAAAATGAGACATACAACTCACGTATACAAAAAGGAGACATACAACTCACGTATACAAAAATGAGACATACAACTCACGTATACAAAAATGAGACATACAACTAACGTATACAAAAATGAGACATACAACTAACGTATACAAAGATGAGACATACAACTAACGTATACAAAAATGAGACATACAAATAACGTATACAAAAATGAGACATACAACCTACGTATACAAAGATCAGACATACAACTAACGTATACAAAAATGAGACATACATCTAACGTATACAAAAATGAGACATACAACTCACGTATACAAAAATGAGACATACAACTAACGTATACAAAAATGAGACATACAACTAATGTATACAAAGATGAGACATACAACTAACGTATACAAAAATGAGACATACATCTAACGTATACAAAAATGAGACATACAACTAACGTATACAAAGATCAGACATACAACTAACGTATACAAAAATGAGACATACATCTAACGTATACAAAAATGAGACATACAATTCACGTATACAAAAATGAGACATACAACTAACGTATACAAAAATGAGACATACAACTAACGTATACAAAGATGAGACATACAACTAACGTATACAAAAATGAGACATACAACTAACGTATACAAAGATGAGACATACAACTAACGTATACAAAGATCAGACATACAACTAACGTATACAAAAATGAGACATACATCTAACGTTTACAAAAATGAGACATACAACTAACGTATACAATAATGAGACATACAACTAACGTATACAAAGATGAGACATACAACTAACGTATACAAAAATGAGAAATACAACTAACGTATACAAAGATGAGACATACAACTAACGTGTACAAAGATGAGACATACAACTAACGTATACAAAAATGAGACATACAACTAACGTATACAAAGATGAGACATACAACTAACGTATACAAAGATGAGACATGCAACTAACGTATAGAAAGATGAGACATACAACTAACGTATACAATAATGAGACATACAACTAACGTATACAAAAATGAGACATACAACTAACGTATACAAAAATGAGACATACAACTCACGTATACAAAAATGAGACATACATCTAACGTATACAAAAATGAGACATACAACTCACGTATACAAAAATGAGACATACAACTCACGTATACAAAAATGAGACATACAACTCACGTATACAAAAATGAGACATACAACTAACGTATACAAAAATGAGACACACAACTAACGTATACAAAGATGAGACATACAACTAACGTATACAAAAATGAGACATACAACTAACGTATACAAAGATGAGACATACAACTAACGTATACAAAGATCAGACATACAACTAACGTATACAAAAATGAGACATACATCTAACGTTTACAAAAATGAGACATACAACTAACGTATACAATAATGAGACATACAACTAACGTATACAAAGATGAGACATACAACTAACGTATACAAAAATGAGAAATACAACTAACGTATACAAAGATGAGACATACAACTAACGTATACAAAGATGAGACATACAACTAACGTATACAAAGATGAGACATACGACAAATGTATACAAAGATGAGACATACAACTAACGTATACAAAGATGAGACATACAACTACCGTATAGAAAGATGAGACATACAACTAACGTATACAAAGATGAGACATACAACGAACGTATACAAAGATGAGACATACAACTAACGTATACAAAGATGAGACATACAAATAACGTATACAAAGATGAGACATACAACTAACGTATACAAAGATGAAACATACAACTAACGTATACAAAGATGAGACATACAACTAACGTATACAAAGATGAGACATACAACTCACGTATACAAAGATGAGACATACAACTAACGTATACAAAAATGAGACATACAACTAACGTATACAAAAATGAGACATACAACTAACGTATACAAAAATGAGACATACAACTAACGTATACAAAAATGAGACATACAACTAACGTATACAAAAATGAGACATACAACTAACGTATACAAAAATGAGACATACAACTAACGTATACAAAAATGAGACATACAACTAACGTATACAAAGATGAGACATACAACTAACGTATACAAAAATGAGACATACAACTAACGTATACAAAGATGAGACATACAACTAACGTATACAAAGATCAGACATACAACTAACGTATACAAAAATGAGACATACATCTAACGTATACAAAAATGAGACATACAACTAACGTATACAATAATGAGACATACAACTAACGTATACGAAGATGAGACATACAACTAACGTATACAAAAATTAGAAATACAACTAACGTATACAAAGATGAGACATACAACTAACGTATACAAAGATGAGACATACAACTAACGTATACAAAGATGAGACATACGACAAACGTATACAAATATGAGACATACAACTAACGTATACAAAGATGAGACATACAACTAACGTATACAAAGATGAGACATACAATTAACGTATACAAAGATGAGACATACAACTAACGTATACAAAGATGAGACATACAACTAACGTATACAAAGATGAGACATACAACTAACGTATACAAAGATGAGACATACACCTAACGTATACAAAGATGAGACATACAACTAACGTATACAAAGATGAAACATACAACTAATGTATACAAAGATGAGACATACAACTAACGTATACAAAGATGAGACATACAACTAACGTTAACAAAGTTGAGACATACAACTAACGTATACAAAAATGAGACATACAACGAACGTATACAAAAATGAGACATACAACTAACGTATACAAAAATGAGACATACAACTAACGTATAAAAAAATGAGACATACAACTAACGTATACAAAAATGAGACATACAACTAACGTATACAAAGATGAGACATACAACTAACGTATACAAAAATGAGACATACAACTAACGTATACAAAAAATGAAACATGCATCTAACGTATACAAAAAATGAGACATACATCTAACGTATACAAAGAATCAGAAATACAACTAACGTATACAAAAATGAGACATACAACTAACGTATACAAAAATGAGACATACAACTAACGTATACAAAAAATGAGACATGCATCTAACGTATACAAAAAATGAGACATACATCTAACGTATACAAAGAATCAGAAATACAACTAACGTATACAAAAATGAGACATACAACTAACGTATACAAAAATGAGACATACAACTAACGTATACAAAAAATGAGACATGCATCTAACGTATACAAAAAATGAGACATACATCTAACGTATACAAAGAATCAGAAATACAACTAACGTATACAAAAAATGAGACATACATCTAACATATACAAAGAATCACAAATACAACTAACGTATACAAAAAATGAGACATACATCTAACGTATACAAAGAATCAGAAATACAACTAACGTATACAAAAAATGAGACATACATCTAACGTATACAAAGAATCAGAAATACAACTAACGTATACAAAAATGAGACATACATCTAACGTATACAAAGAATCAGAAATACAACCAACGTATACAAAAATGAGCCTGATTAAGTTAGAAATAAAAAAAAAAATAAAAAAATAAAAAACTCCAATAATTATAAAATAAGAAAATAAAATAGCAGGATTACTCCAGATTTTGGTTAACGCCTTGGAGCCATAAAAGCAATCTTAAAGTCGATAGTTTAGCTGTTAAAATTTAGTTCCAATCAGCAAGCAGATATTTAATAAATCAACGGACAAATGGTATCATATTTTGTTATTCCTCATTTATTGTTCATCAAATGTACGATTCATGTTTTTCTCGTCTACCGCATTGTGTATAGTTTGATTCGTTGACTGGAAAACTGAAATTAAGGATCCGAAATTTGAATCTATTTCAAAGAACCAATTAACTGTTAACTTCAAGACGTGGTCATAGGAAATATCCGAAAAAATGCTATCAATAATATTTGTTTAAATATTATTTAAAATCGGACAGTAATGAAAAGGTTAATGTGCTTCGATGACAAGTAATTTAATAATAATAATAATAATAAAGTTTATTTGAAAATCACACTTCATCCCAAAGGCTCGGTGTTTGGGCATCAATCAACAGCGTTTTTTTACATCAAAGACAAAGTGTTGGGCATCAATGACCATATGTTCGATCATCATGGGCAAGGTTTTCGAATAAAAAAAATATTCAAATGTTACTGCACTAAGATATAAATATATTAAGGCATACGAAACTGTCATTGAATCCTAAGTGGCTCTTATCATTACTCAAATAAGGATAAGGTTAAAAAAACATCTGATATATTGTAAATTAGTTACAAATTATAATTTTGTTTAATTGCGCGCGTAACTACCTTCCCCTCGACAATTTGATACCCTTGACCTTTGACATCGGCATCATATATTCTTTCCTTAATTAATTGCAGCCGTACCCTTACATTTACCTGCACTTACGATTTCCGAGGAATGGAGTTAAGATGTAAACAAAAAAAAACAAAACAAAAAACATAAAAAAAACCTAAAAAACAACAAGGTGTGTGTGTGTGTGTGTGGTTAGAGAAAATAGGGGAGGGTGAAACATGAGCCAAAAAAAAGGGGGGGGGGGTCTGTGGTTTTTATCTGTCTGTACATGACTTCTGGTGGGTGGAGATATGCAAATGTCCATTTCAAGTTATTATCAAAACATATATCACGCGGTTCGTTATGGAATTATCGCATATTCACTTTTCTTTTTATTGGTGACTTGAAAATCTCCTTTATTTGAAAGATTATTATTGTTTTTTTGTTGTTGTTTTTGGTTGTTTTTTTGGAATCAGGTTTTGGAAAATGTTTGCTGAAGCAGGACGAGACTTCCATCACTGAATGCTTGGAAATGTTTTAGCGATTTGATACTAGATGTTACATGCTAATCATAATCTATAAAATAAATTATAATGAAGTTACGGGTATTACTCTACCCTTTATTTTGAATATCGGGGGCGCCAAAATCGAGGTCAGCTCCGGGAGTCACAATCCCTAGCTAATCCGTTGCCCTGAATATATCTGTGTGTTGTCTTGAATCAATTAAGCTGTAAGATAAAGTGCTAAATCACCCAACAACAAGGCACACAACTTATAGTGCATTCCGCAAAAGACCTAGAATTGTAATCTTTGTTTGGTGCCGTTGACGAAACATGCCATTGATTCATTAACAAGGCAAGGTACCTGAGACCTCCAAGTGCTTGAAGACAATTTTGAACCATTTTCCGAACGAGTCAGAGTGACAGGCAAATCCCATTATAAGGTGAAAAAATTGCAAGCCCGGTCACACTATGAACTCAGCCGAAGGCCGAGCCGGTCAAACCTATAAGTGAGTAAATGAAGACAGCCACTATTATCAGAGTTATCTGACCTCGTTCAAATTTTACTTGTCAAAGAAAACAAAGCAAGTTTAAATCACGTGTGTTAGGTAATATATACTTTTTAAAAAAATCCATGAGGCCGGAAATATTGAAATTTTATGTTGAAACATGACGACATTTGAGAACAACGCCATGGCATGCTGAGAATAATGTTGATGAGAAATGTAGATGATAATAATGCAGATGGGAAAAATGTGAATGAGAATAATGTAGATGCTGAAGTAGCTAGTGACCTGTCACTACCTGGCATTGACTTTTCCTTGCCGTGACATTACCTGACCGGGTCTTATCCTTCCCCTGTCATTATATGCCCCTGTCTCTAACTAACCATGTATCTAACTGACCTTGTCTATACTGGTCCTATCTTTAACTGGTCCTGTCTTTAACTGGTCCTTTCTCTACCTGGCCTTGTCTCTCACTGGCCTTGTCTCTAACTGGTCGTCTCTCTAACTGGCCTTGTCTCTAATTGGTCCTCTCTCTACCTGGCCTTGTTTTAAACTGGTCCTGTCTCTAACTGGTCCTCTCTCTACCTGGCCTTGTCTTTAACTGGTCCTGTCTATAACTGGTCCTCTCTCTACCTGGCCTTGTCTCTACCTGGTCCTCTCTCTACCTGGCCTTGTCTCTACCTGGTCCTCTCTCAACCTGGCCTTGTCTTTAACTGGTCCTGTCTATATCTGGTCCTCTCTCTATCTGGCCTTGTCTTTCAATGTCCTCTCTCAAACTGGTCCTCTCTCAAACTGGCCTTGTCTCTAACTGGTCCTGTCTCTAACTGGCCTTGTCTCTAACTGGTCTCTCTAACTTGCATTGTCTCTAACTGGACATGTCTCTAACTGGTCATGTCTTTAAATGGCATTGTCTCTACCTGGTCCTCTCTCTACCCGGTCCTCTCTCTACCTGGTCCTGTCTCAACCTTGTCCTCTCTGTAACCCACCTTGTCTCTACCTGGTCCTCTCTCTAACCGACCGAGTCTCTACATGGTCCTCTCTATACCCGGTCCTCTCTCTACCTGGTCCTGTCTCAACCTTGTCCTCTCTGTAACCCACCTTGTCTCTACCTGGTCCTCTCTCTAACCGACCGTGTCTCTACATGGTCCTCTCTATACCCGGTCCTCTCTCATCCCTGGTCCTGTCTCAAACTTGTCCTCTCCGTAACCCGCCTAATCTCTACCTGGTCCTCTCTCTAACCGACCGTGTCTCTACATGATCCTCTCTATACCCGGCGTTGTCTCTACCTGGTCCTCTCATTACCCGGCCATGTCTCTATCTGGTTCTCTCTCAACCCGGCCTTGTCTCTACCTGGTCATCTCTCTACCTGGACTTGTCTCTACCTGGTCATCTCTCTACCTGGACTTGTCTCTACCTGGTCCTCTCTCTGCCCGGCCTTGTCTCTACCTGGTCCTCTCTCTACCTTGCCCTGTCTCTACCTATTCCTCGCTCTACCTGGCCTTCTCTTTAACTGATCCTGTCTATGACTGGTCCTCTCTCTAACTGAACTTGTCTTTAACTGGTCATGTCTCTAACTGGTCCTATCTCTAACTGGCCTTGTCTTTAACTGGCCCTGTCTTTAACTGGCCCTGTCTTTAACTGGTCCTCTGTCTCTAACTGGTCAACTCTCTTTAACTGGCCATCTCTCTAACTGGTTCTCTCTCTAACTGGCCTAGTCTTTTACTGATTCCTCTCTCAAACTGGCCATATCTCTAACTGGTCCTGCCATTAACTGGCCTTTTCTCTACCTGTTCCTCTCTCTAACTGGCCTTGTCTCTACATGGACCTGTCTCTAACTGTTCCTCTCTCTACGTGGCCTTGTCTTTAACTGGTCCTGTCTATAAATGGTTCTCTCTCTACCTCGCCTTGTCTTTAACTGGTCCTATCTATAACTTGTCCTCTCTCTACAGGGCCTTGTCTTTAACTGGTCCTTTCTATAACTGGTCCTTTCTCTACCTGGCCTTGTCTCTACCTGGTCCTCTCTCAAACTGGCATTGTCTATAACTGGTCCTGTCTATAGCTTGCCCTGTCTCTACCTAGCCCTGTCTCTTACTGGCCTTGTCTCTACCTGGCCCTGTCTTTAGCTAGCCATGTCTCTAACTGGTCCTGTCTTTAACTGGACCTGTCTCTACCTGGTCCTATCTTTAACCGACCTTGTCTCTAACTTGTCCTCTCTCTAACTAGCCATGTTTCTATATGGCCCTGACTCTACCTGGTCCTGTATTTAACTGACCATGTATCTAACTGGCCCTGTCTTTAACTGGTCATGTCACTAACTGGTCCTGTCTCTAACTTGCCTTTTATCTAACTTGTAATCTCTGTAACTTGCCCTGTCACTAACTGGCCTTGTCTCTAACTGGCCTTGTCTCTACCTGGTCCACTCTCTACATAGCCATGTCTCTAACTGGCTTTGTATGTACCTTGTCCTCTCTCTACCTGACCTTGTCTCTAACTAATCCTCTCTCTACATGGCCTTGACTCTAACTGGTCCTGTCTCTACCTGGACCTGTTTCTACCTGGTCCACTCTCTACCTGCTCATGTCTCTAACTGGTCCTCTCTCTAAATTGCCTTGTCCCTAACTGGTACTTATCTCTACATCGCCTTGTATGTAACTGGTCCTCTCTCTACCTGGCCTTGTCTTTATCTTTTCATGTCTCTAAAGTGCATTGTCTCTACCTTGTCCTCTCTCTACCTTGCCTTGTCTCTACCTGGTCCTCTCTATAACTGGCCTTGTCTCTACCTTGTCCTTTCTCTAACTGGCTTTGTCTCTACCAGGCCTTGTCTCTAAATGGTCCTGTCTCTCAATTGCCTTGTCTCTACCTGGTCCTCTCTCTAGCTGGCCATGTCTTTATCTGGTCCTCTCTCTAACTGGCCTTGTCTCTAACTGGCTTTGTCTCTACCAGGCCTTGTCTCTAAATGGTCCTGTCTCTAAATTGCCTTGTCTCTACCTGGTCCTCTCTCTAGCTGGCCATGTCTTTATCTGGTCCTCTCTCTAACTGGCCTTGTCTCTACATGGCCTTGTCTCTAATTGGTCCTGTCTCTGAATTGCCTTGTCTTTACCTGGTCCTCTCTCTAACTGGCCTTGTCTCTAACTGGCTTTGTCTCTACCTGGCCTTGTCTCTAACTGGTCCTGTCTCTAAATTGCCTTGTCTCTGCCTGGTCCTCTCTCTAACTGGCCTTTTCTCTACCTGGTCCTTTCTCTAACTGGCCTTGTCTCTACCCGGCCTTGTCTCTAACTGGTCCTGTCTCTAAATTGCCTTGTCTCTACCTGGTCGTCTCTCTATCTGGCCTTGTCTCTAACTGGTCGTGCCTCTACCTAGCCCTGTCTTTACCTGGCCCTGTCTCTACGTGGCCTTGTCTCTAACTGGTCCTGTTTTTACCTGGCCTTGTTTCTATTTGGTCCTGTCTCTAAATTGCCTTGTCTCTAACTGTTCATCTCTCTACCTGGCCATTTCTCTAAATGGTCGTGTCTCTACCTGGCCCTGTCTTTACCTGGCCCTGTTTTTACCTGGCCCTGTCTCTACCTGCCCTTGTCTCTAACTGGTCCTGTCTTTAAATTGCCTTTTTTCTACCTGGTCCTCTCTCTAATTGGCCCTGTCTCTACCTGGGCTTGTCTCAAACTGGCCTTGTCTCTACATGGCCTTGTCTCTATCTGTTACTGTCTCTAAATTGCCTTGTCTCTTACTGGTCCTCTCTCTACCTGGCCTAGTCTCTAACTGGTCCTGTCTCTAACTGGTCGTGTCTCTACCTGGCCCTGTCTTTACCTGGCCCTGTCTCTACCTTTCCCTGATGTCAAGCCTGGTTCACTTTGTGTTGTTATCTCTAAATGGGTTAAAGGGCCGTCTTTGATCCCTCCTCTAGTCACAACCACCGTCTATCTTTCATCACCACTATTTTAAGACCCTGGATCTCAAGTTATAAACAACAAAAACAAATCTTCTAGTGTCCTGCCTTAACCCACACCTGTTTAGAAACGTTAAGAAACTTATATATGTGTAATACCTATTTAGATATAAGATCATGTGTAGAATGTTTAAAAAAATATATATATTTAAAAAAATGCTTTTAAAAATAAAGAATGTCTTATTTCCTTCACCACTCATTCCAAACTACCAACACCCTCAACCCGTCACACCGGAACTGTGAAAATGCGTCATTAAATCAGATGTAACCTTACAGGTAAGCACAAGTAAGACCGAAACGACCGAACGAGATGGCCACGTGTGACAGCACAAAACTATGCTACGAACCCAATGGATTTGCTAGTAGAAAGCAACAAAGCACCCCCAAAACTGCAAATCACAATTGATAATTTTAAAACCATTAAAACCATCTACACCCTGCCATCAAAACCATCTACACATCCGGCCATTCTATCTGTCACCAAAAACACCTATGCATCCGGGCCATTCTATCTGCCACCAAAAGCACCAAGACATCCGGCCTTTCTATCTGCTACAAAAACCACCTATACATCCGACCATTCTATCTGCCACCAAAACCACCCAGACATCCTGCCATTCCATCTGCCACAAAATACACCAAGACATCCGGCAATTTTATCTGACACCAAAACCACCTATGAACCCGAACATTCTATCTGCCGCCAAAACCATCTATACAGCCGACCATTCTATCTGCCTCCAAAACCATCTATACATCTGGCCATTCTATCTGCCACCAAAACCATCTATACATCCAGCCGTTCTATCTGCCATCAAAACCATCTATACATCCGACCATTCTATCTGCCACCAAAACAATCTATACATCCGACCATTCTATCTGCCACCAAAACAATCTATACATCCGACCATTCTATCTGCCACCAAAACCATCTATACATCCGACCATTCTATCTGCCAACCATCTATACATCCGACCATTCTATCTTCCACCAAAACCATCTATACATCCGACCATTCTATATGCCACCAAAACAATCTATACATCCGACCATTCTATCTGCCACCAAAACCATCTATACATCCGACCATTCTATCTACCACCAAAACCATCTATACATCCGGCCATTCTATCTGCCACCAAAACCATCTATACATCCGACCATTCTATCTGCCACCAAAACCATCTATACATCCGACCATTCTATCTGCCAACCATCTATACAGCCGACCATTCTATCTGCCACCAAAACCATCTATACATCCGACCATTCTAT
>CAXITT010000215.1:716696-754571 GCA_964033795.1 Lymnaea stagnalis | reverse complement strand
ACCCTACCCTTCCTACTCCAATGGTTGTATCTTATGAAGGCAACAAATGGAAGAGAGATGTGTGTGCAGAATCCAATACATGAAAATATGCTATGATAAACTGCTTTCACCCCCCCCCCCCGCTGTTTCGCTGTTTATCTTATAGAACGAGCTCACAATTGCATTACAGAGTGTTCCATTAACACGTTTGTTCATTTAAAATCTATATAAAATCTATTTCCGGCTGTAATACTCATAAAAGGTATAAATGTATCAAATAAATAACTACAGACCCAAGTTTTTTAGTTTTTTTTTAAACCAACAAATAACAATGATTTACAATCCACGCAAATAACATAACATGTTGAAAAGCAAATTTAGAAAAAAATGTGTCTAAAGATTTTTACAAACCTTGGTATAGGGCTCCACACAGGCTCCGTAACACAATAGAATGAAATTGGATAGTTCACATATAGGCAAAACCAGCGCCTGTCGAGTCGAACACACACATACACATATACACCTTTACTCAACGGAGAGTGGTGTTTTGTAACAACACTGCCGGGGGGGGGGAGGGGGGAGCTTGTTCTTTCCTCCCTAACACGTGGGAAAAGTGTAAACTCACTGTCTGGGAATTGCGTTTCAATATAACTGCATCCAGAGGACTCGTGTGGATGAGCAGAGCACTCGTGTGGATGAGCAGAGCACTCGGTGGTTGAGCAGGGCAAGAATTTTTTTTTTTTTTTTTTTACACAGAATTGAACATTTTTAAACCATATAAGAACAAAACCAAACCACCTCTAATTTCATCGGGCAGAGGTTTGGTGCCAGGCATGTGGGGCACCCTACATTATTTCTGTTGAGCAGGGCAAGAATTTTTTTTTTTTTTTTTTTTACACAGAATTGAACATTTTTAAACCATATAAGAACAAAACCAAACCACCTCTAATTTCATCGGGCAGAGGTTTGGTGCCAGGCATGTGGGGCACCCTACATTATGGATGTCAGTGGTACCCAAAGTGTGGTTCATGAAATGCCTCGCCAATTTATTAACTAGCGGCGCGCTTTACTGGGCGCAAAATGTGTCGGGAAGAAAGGACAACCGAGGTTGTCTATGTTTCAGTCCAAGCTGGTTATTAACTGTAAAAAAAAATGTAAACCGTTGCAATTAAAAAAATTACCCTAAAAAAACTGGTAATAAACTGTTACCACACTACTTCTAGCACTATCACTACAACTTAAACTAATCTATTTGATACAAAGTCGGGTTCTGTACTCCCACATTGGTTTAAAAGTGTGTCTTATACTAGCACGTTCTTTAAAAAAAAACTGGCTCATGCCATCATATTGTTTATAACCACCTGGCTTAAACTATAACATTTCTGTCACTGTCTGTCTTAAAATATCATAACTTTGACAGCATGAACAATGGCGTTTTGTGCAAGATGGTTAGTGTAATTCACCAATAACCAACATCAAAAGAACAACCAAACAAACAAAGCCAAATCTATTTGGCTTTCACTGACATGAGATCTATTTCTTTGGACAAATTACACGTTGACGGCACCTTTTTTTGTCACCATTAGTCGGTTGTATTTGAATTGCACCCATTAGAGAACACGCCTGTGAGTAAATCAAACGAGTAGGTTATGCCCTATAAGGCAAGCTCTCAGAAAGAGCGACCCTGTTTAACTCCGTGACCCCACTACGGACATCGATGGGGACGACGAGTCCAAGTGAATACCACGTCCACTGAAGGTTTGTTGGTCCAAAGATTTCCCACTAGGCAGAAAGAAACAGCCACTTCTGACCGGACAAATGACAGCGCCCAATCTCGTCATGAAACATTGCTACGTACCCCCCACCTCACCCTGTAATCGAGCACGTCTTTAGAATTCGTTCTAAATTGTGTCCATGATCGATTTCCCATGTCTAATTCTGGAATCAAAGATAATTTTTTTTTTCCATGTTGAAAGCAAAATGCAAATTTTGATGAAATTGGATGCCAGCGGTAGGCTACAGTAATATCATATCCTTGTACAAAAATCCGTTTCAGAAGATGATATGACAAACTGCTTTCCCCCCGTACCTACATTATGTTGAAGCTCTGAGTCCCACTTAAAAATGCATTTTTTTCACATTAACTTCTAAAGTATTTATTTTTTTAAAAAATCACCGAAGTCAGTGCGTACATCCAAAAAAAAAAAAAGAAGAAGCCAAGAAATTAAGACCAAGGAAGACTTCTGACGCTGGCACTACTACTACTACTAACGGGGCCAGCAACGCTTGCTTAGCAAAACCGAGACGTCGGCGGCGTTGGTGGCGGCAGATGATGTTGTTGCTTGTGGTACTACAGCCGTTATGATAGCGATGCCAAAAGGTATGGGGGAGGGGGGAGGGGATGTCTGACAAGGAGACGGCGGGAAATGATGCCAAAAGACACGAGTATGGTGCTCCACCTGAGCAATTATCCAGTTTTGAACAAAGGAAAGCACGCACAAAAAAAAAAGTATCAGTAACGACACATATATCCAAAGGCTTTCACAGGAGCCAAAACTCTTCTAACTATTGCTTATTTACTAACTAATGGCCAAAAAAAAAAGATAGATCTGTCTAGGACAGTGGTCGGAAAATCGCGGCTCGTGAACCCCTTGCAGCTCTTTAGCGACCTGAGTGCGGCTCAGCCAGGTGGCAACAAATTGTTTTTGACTCCGAAAAACATGGGTCTTGAAAGCTTATTGAAAAGAAATGTGGCTCTCAAATTTTTTTTTTATCGCCCTGCTGCTGATTTTTGGCTCTTTTGACGTCTAGGATATCTATATTATGAAATAGACCTTACATTTTTGTAATATAGGTCAACCAGTTTGTGGCTTTCGTTTTTTATTCTGTATCTTTTATGTAGGTAGAGTATCTCAACTATGAAGTGAACAGTAAGGTTACCAAATAAACAGTACGGTAATCAAATATAACGTGATTAGTAAAAAAAATCAAATGTAACGTAAACAGTAAGATAATTAAATATAACGTGAACAGTAAGGTAACCAAACATGACGTGAACAGTAAGGTAACCAAACATGACGTGAACAGTAAGGTAACCAAACATGACGTGAACAGTAAGGTAATCAAACATGACGTGAACAGTAAGATAATTAAATATAACGTGAACAGTAAGGTAACCAAACATGACGTGAACAGTAAGGTAATCAAACATGACGTGAACAGTAAGGTAACCAAACATGACGTGAACAGTAAGGTAATCAAACATGACGTGAACAGTAAGATAATTAAATATAACGTGAACAGTAAGGTAACCAAACATGACGTGAACAGTAAGGTAATCAAACATGACGTGAACAGTAAGGTAATCAAACATGACGTGAACAGTAAGGTAATCAAACATGACGTGAACAGTAAGGTAATCAAACATGACGTGAACAGTAAGGTAATCAAACATGACGTGAACAGTAAGGTAATCAAACATGACGTGAACAGTAAGGTAATCAAACATGACGTGAACAGTAAGGTAATCAAACATGACGTGAACAGTAAGGTAATCAAACATGACGTGAACAGTAAGGTAATCAAACATGACGTGAACAGTAAGGTAATCAAACATGACGTGAACAGTAAGGTAATCAAACATGACGTGAACAGTAAGGTAATCAAACATGACGTGAACAGTAAGGTAATCAAACATGACGTGAACAGTAAGGTAATCAAACACGGGATGCCGGGTGGTCTAGTTTGCCGTATCCGGAAATTTGATCGAAAGATATTTTGTCGACAGTAATTTGATCGAACGGAAATTTGGTCGAATCATTTTTTCAGTTTTTACATTAAAATTTTGCTTCAAATTTCTTTCTGAACGCATTATTTTATTTTACTAAATGGGTATAGTCATTCAAAAAGAAATTTGACGAAAATCTTAACTTGTGAGCAGAAAAAAAGAGTCGACCACATTTCCGCTCGATCAATATACCGTCGATCAATTTCCTTTCGACGAAATTTCTTTCGATCAAATTTCCGGTAACCCTAGATTTCGTCAATCTCAAGTTCATCGTCAGGAGTTCAATCCCCATCAAAGCCCTTGAAACAAAAAGATCACCAGCACTCCGATGGGACTTGTTAACCTTAGACGGCAACTCATCTAAGAGAAGGCAATTCCGCATTCGAAAACGAAAAAGGAGTCCCGTAGGCGGATAACTTTCGCACAATGAAACATTCCGACAACTCTTGCAACGCCACTGGTGCCAAGCTGTATCATCCACATGATTTTCCCTTGGGTTTTCCAGCGGCGTAGACCGAGGCGATTTGCTGTGTGGGGAACCAGCTTATAATCCTAATAGGAATAATCCCAGGCTTTGTAGATATCCGTCCTTTGGAGTCTACACCATCGCGACAACTGTGACGGACGGATTCCAGCAAAAAAGTAATCAACCATATCGTGAATAGTAAAGTAATCAAACATAATGTTATCTAATCAAACATAAAAAGGAACAGAAGGGTAATCAAACTCAACATTAAAAAAGAAAAAATTCTCAATAATATTTAAGCTATCTAAATATAACCCACGAGTATTCCATGCCACACACAGGCTGCTCATATAAAGGTGAACAGCGCATACCATACCCAAATATCTCACACTATTCGAAGTGAACTCAAATTATATCCAATTATCCATTACTGTACCCAGATATGTCATGTTAATTCGAAATATTTCAGATTCATCTCATGTTCACGTAGTTCATCCTGTACCAAGACATCCAATAATGTAACTGAGCCCCTCACAATAAATTAAAAAAAACTCATACGAGATCAAATATATGAAACTTTACCACAGTATCGCATAGTATTTCCAAATATTTCAAAATACATCCACATATCTGACGTTATATCATGATATCTGATACTATATCTAAGTATCTGATAACATGATTCATATCATGATATCTGATACTATATCGAACTATTTGAATACTCTATCATGATATCTGATACTATATCCAAATATCTGATTGCTATATCATAATATCTGATACTATATTATATTATCTGATACTATATCCATATATTGTATCGCATCCGTTATTATATTAAACTATGCTCTTATACTCACATTGTACACAAAAACCCTGTATTATATCCACACATCTCATGTAGCATGACCTCCTGAGATATAAATTAGGTACACTGTGGTACACTCTGAGATGTTTATTATTAGATTCAGAGGTTAACACCTTGGGCATGCTAATTTTTTTTAATTTCTTGATTTCTTTAAAAATTACATAGCCACCCCCACACCCCCCCCCCCCCCCCCCGCCCCCCCCCCCCCCCCCCCCCCGCACTTTGAACTGATTACCAACGTCAATTTTTTTTACCTGCCCAATGTCATAATTACGTCACATCGGCTTTATGTATCACAGGTAGCTCGTGTTGAAGGTGTGTCTACGGACAGGTACAAATGGCACATTTTGACATTTTGGGATTCAGTCCCTCATAGTAAATCACTTTCATGATGTCACTTCCTGTGCCGAAGTCCACACACCTAGACCCTCACGCTTTGATTTGTGTGTCCCCGCCCTGTTAGTTAAAATTCATTCAAACTTCCTAGTAAATTATCATTGCCCAAAAACTATTGTTTAGATTATGTTTTGAATAGACGTTCGTTTGACGTCGCGTAACGAAATCCTGCACCCCCCCCCCCACACCCCCCCAACACCCCCCCCCCCAACACTCCCTCCCGCCCCATCGTGCAAATCAATTTTCAAGCCCTTTGTGTTTGTTAAATGTGGTGTGCCGCGATGCCACGTACATTTTGTTATGTTTAGGCGAATTAACTCCTCTCCGAGCCTAATATCCTAACCCAGGATATTGCAACAGTGTTCGTGCTCACCCCGCTACCGAACAGCATTGCCACACTGATCGGCCCACAAAGCCTCTCGTCTCAACAACGCAAATGGCTGCTCTGTAAATGTCAACTGTTGTTGGTCGTAGAGGGCATGGCTAAATCTGGAGGCCCTGTCAACACCCAGGCTCCGATGACCTGATTAGCTGATGGTGGTATGACGAGCCGATGACGAGGACGGACGTGATGAGACAACGACAAGGGCGGTAATGACATGACGACAAAGGCAGTAATGACATGACGACAGGGGCGGTAATGAGATGACGACAAGGGCGGTAATGACATGACGACAAGGGCGGTAATGACATGACGACAATGGCGGTAATGAGATGACGACAAGGGCGGTAATGCGATGACGACAAGGGCGGTAATGAGATGACGACAAGGGCGGTAATGAGATGACGATTTGAATGTCATATAATCTTGGTATTTTAAACTAAAATGCTGTCATATAATTTTAATGAATGTACTTAACTTACCCTTAGATGTAGTTTGATGAGGTTTTTCTTTTTTTTTTTAGATTATTGCTAATAGCAACCGTAACAAAAAAAAAATAATAACTACTTCAAACAAGTTGCATTATTTTGCAGAAACTCACCTTAACCATGTTTTTAAAGTCGATGTTTGTTTAAAAGTTTTTATTCATCAAGGGATACACACAAAAAAAAAAAGAAAAAAAAATATTTAAAAAATTAACTAATTAAAAGAAAAAATAAAGTAAAAATAAAAACAAAAAGAAAAACAAAGAAAAAAAAACAGTTGACCATGACCCCATTAAGTTAGATTACTTCGTTATGAACAGCTGTTCCGCTGGTAGGCTTTAAAAGAAAAAATAAAAAAAAAAAAAAAAAAAAAAAAAATTAAAAAATTAAACAAATAAAAAAAAAAATAAAGTAAAAATAAAAACAAAAAGAAAAACAAAGAAAAAAAAACAGTTGACCATGACCCCATTAAGTTAGATTACTTCGTTATGAACAGCTGTTCCGCTGGTAGGCTTTTGCCCCCATTGTTTAATTTTTTTTTCGTTTGTTAATAATTTGTGCTCTCTTCCAGCTGGTCTCTGTGTAAAGTTATTGTAAATAGCTCCTGAACTCGATGCCAAAGTTTAAGGACAACAAAGAGCGCAAAACAGGAAGTGAAATAACAACAACAATTTGCGTGAACTTGAACAAAGGGAGTTCGAACTTTGGGCAGGATTATTTAAAAAAAAAAAAAAAATTATTAGATTAGGTGTAATGGCTCTTTGGTGTTCAAGTTAAGAAGAGGGATGAAATAGCTCCGGTTTTTTTAATTGAAATAACACAACGGGTTAGTTTCACACGTGGTCAGGGTAGAGCATATTGTTAACAAGTACAGCGATACTTTGACCATCTGGAATAATTGTGGTTCAAACATGTCCTCATTAGCGACTAGTATGGATTATCGAACATAAACATATAGAAGCATGAATTGTTATTATTGAGGTAACGGTTTACCAGGTGGCTTGTCAAAGGTCACGATCATGGCGCAGAAAATGATAGTGTTTTAACAGTTTTAGACCAGGGACGTCATTTGGGTAGGGAAAGGGGGGGTGCTTTTGCCCCCCCCCCAACCCCCGAATTAGCAAGTTTCATTTAAATTGATATGTACTGTAGCAATATACAATTTAACAAGCCGACCAAGCTTTGGTTTTTGTCCCCCCCCCCCCCAAACCCGAAAACACTTGAAATGACACCCTTGTTTGCTTCCTTCGACTTCACGCTAAAATTATCATGAACCTTGCTTAAAATTTTGCTGTTTTAATAAATTTGTTAAGTGGCACTCTGTACAATGTGGCAATCTATAGTACAGTGTGGTACCCTGTAGTGCAGTGTGGTACTAATGTGGTACTGTTTTGTTTTGCCAGGTACTCTGTAATTCATTGAGGCAGTCTTTAGTTTCATTTGGTAAACTGTTATTCAACATAATGTTACGTCTAATGTTACGTCTCAAAAAAATAAGTATATCTTGGGTGTTTCCCATGCCGTGAGGTAACTAGGAACAAAAAACAAATGGTTTTCAAAATGTTTATCATTAAGATAAAGAACATCTAACCAAGAACTTGGTTTCTATGTTTGCCATTACATATACTTGGTGACTGATTATATCATACATTATGAACACTTAATAATCACATGATAAACAAGTAAAATCACGCAAAAACATGTTATAAACAAGTAATAACCACACAAAAACATGTTATAAACAAGTAATAACCACACAAAAACATGTTATAAACACGTAATAACCAGGCAAAATCATGTTATAAACACGGAATAACCACATAAAAACATATTATAAACTCGTAATAACCACATAAAACATGTTATAAACACGTAATAACCAAACAAAAACATGTTATCAACACGTAATAACCACAAAAAAACATGTTATAAGCACGTAATAACCAGATAAAAACATGTTATAAACACATAATAATAAAAGAAAAACATGTTATAAACACATAATATCCACACAAAAACTTGTTATAAACACGTAATAATTACACAAAAACATGTTATAAACACGTAATAACCACACAAAAACATGTTATAAACACGCAATAACCACACAAAAATATTTTATAAGCACGTAATAACCACACAAAAACATGTTATAAGATCATAATAAACACACAAAAACATGTTATAAACACGTAATAATCACACAAAAACATGTTATAAGCACGTAATAATCACGCAAAAACATGTTATAAACACGTAATATCCAAGCAAAAACATGTTATAAACACGTATTTACCACGTAAAAACATGTTATAAACACGTAATAACCACACAAAAACATGTTATAAACACGTAATATCCACGCAAAAACATGTTATAAACACGTATTTACCACGTAAAAACATGTTATAAACACGTAATAACCACACAAAAACATGTTATAAGCACGTAATGATCACTCAAAAAATGTTATAAACACGTAATAACCACAGAAAAACATGTTATAAACACATAATAACCACACAAAAACATTTTATAAACACGTAATAACCACACAAAAACATGTCATAAACACGTAATAACCAGGCAAAATCATGTTATAAGCACGTAATAAACAAAAATAAACACGTGCGTTGGTTGCCATTAAAAATAAAAGAAATAAAAATAGTTATTATTTACACAGGCTAGACAGATTTGTATAAGTCAGACAGGCATTCCAGTCATTTCCTGTCACTCAGTCAATCTATACCTATGACATGTTCAAGAGTTATCAATGTGCAACACCTTAGACAGTGTCCAAAGGGGCTTTAAAAATGAACTTCCGGTTTAGCTAACTGGACCGTACGGAAACACAAATGTATGTTTTAAAAAGAGCTCTTTTCCCAACACTTTATCACACTGTTTAGGATTTAGTGACATGCCAATTCCCCCCTCCTTTGACATGACCTTCTAAAATGTTGTTTAAATAATGACTGAATGAATATCAACAAAGGCTGTTGTTTTCAAACTCAACTAATAATTTACTCAAACATTGGAAGTCACGCCGTTGTTGTATATCCACTCTAAAAACGTGTTAGTTTTAACATGGAGAGGTGTTAGAACTACACGCTGAAGATGTGTGAACTTGTTGATGGGCTTTTTGTCTGATGTAGAGTATTTTGCTCACAACACAGTTTGGTCCTTTGTCTGAATATCTATATCTTATCTCAAAGCACTCATGACGCTTTATGAACCCACTAGAGAGCTCCGCTCATCTGATAGTGGCAAAATATTGCTACCGCGTGTTCGCCTTGAGACTTACGGAAAGCGTACTTTTGCATTTGCCGACCCAACAATTTGGAACGCACTTCCAGTCGCTCTCAGAAAAAGCCAGACACTGGAGTCCATTAAAACCGATTTAAAAACACATCTATTTCGCAAACACCTTCTGGGGTGATGCTATCTAACCACATTTTTCAGTTAAGGTATATGGCGTGTGTTGCTTATTTTTGAAACGGGATGTCAGACTTTGACTTGGTATGCTCGTATGTAGCTTTATATTGTTGCGTCTGTTTTTAAATGTGGTAAATTTTAGATAGTTTTTATTTCTCTTTTTAATACGGTTGACTTTGTACCGCGCTTCGAGCTTTTGGGGATGAAGCGTGTTTTTCAAATAAACACCCCCACCACCACGCAGGCTATATATAGATACACCACGCCAAAGTGTGGTTCAATAATGAGTTTACAAGCGCGCAATATATAATTCTCGATATAAATAGATGTATATCTATTGTTAATAACGCAATTGCGTTTGGTGCGTAATATTTTCTTTTCGGAAATGAAATCGTCTCAATTAAAGTATTGTGTAAAAAATGTTCGGTTTAAAAGTGGTTGGGCCATGAGAATATTAATATAGTTCATGGGCGTGAAATAAAAAAGTGTGCCGTGACGTATCCTGAAAAATGGGGAGGGGGGGGGTAGCAACATTGGCATTCTTAAATGTGCGTGAATTGGAGTTCACGTTTTTGCCAAGTAACTTGAGTACCTGGGAAGTTCACGCATTGCTACCGCCAATGTTTGCCGGGCTATAACTAGTTATGTTTATTGCAACGCTATTCTTAACTGCAGTGATTTTTTTCTACAAGATCCATTTTAAAAAAAGTTTCAAATTTATAAATGCATTGATTCACTGGTGATGTCTACTTAATCTCTTGGTTTAAATTGAGCCTAACTGTACCCATATGCACAGTGGCGACGCCATCAAATTTAACATGGCGGGTCCCTTGCAGGTCTTAAAAAAATTTAGCGTGTCCCAAATAAATGTATTAAAAATAAAATTCATTTATTAAGTAATATTTATTAATCTACTAACTTAACCCTATATTGACTTTTGTTGTCGATAAAAATTTAAACATATAAAGGCATTTAAAATGGAAGTTCTCTTACATGTAATGTAGTTTACGCTTAATGAGCATATATACAATATTAGTTACTAATAAAAATTTACCAGGTCATTTGCCAGGTCCCAAGTTTTTTTTACCAGGACCTGGGACCCAGCAGGACCTGGTGTTGCATCGCCACTGCATATGCACCAATCTAAAGTCTGTGTCATAGATTCCAACTGTACCCATATGCGCAAATCTAAAGCCTGTGACCTAGACCCCAACTGTACCCATGTGCACCAATCTAAAGCCTGTGTCATAGATTCCAACTGTACCCATGTGCACAAATCTAAAGCCTGTGACCTAGACTCCAACTGTACCCATGTGCACAAATCTAAAGCCTGTGACCTAGACTCCAACTGTACCCATGTGCACCAATCTAAAGCCTGTGACCTAGACTCCAACTGTACCCATATGCGCAAATCTAAAGCCTGTGACCTAGACTCCAACTGTACCCATATGCACCAATCTAAAGCCTGTGACCTAGACTCCAACTGTACCCATATGCACCAATCTAAAGCCTGTGACCTAGACTCCAACTGTACCCATATGCACCAATCTAAAGCCTGTGACCTAGACTCTAACTGTACCAATATGCGCCAATCTAAAGCCGGTGCCCTTGACTTATGCTGTACCAATATGCGTCAATCTAAGGCCCGTGACCTAGACTCCAACTGTACCAATAGGCGCCAATCTAAAGCCTGCGACCTAGACTTCAACTTTACCCATATGATCAAATATAAAGTCCGTGTCCTAGACTCCGACAGTAACCATATGCGCCAATCTATTGCCTGTATACTACGATCAGACCCCCATTGTATCCATTTGCGCTTTCTAAAGCCCGCGTCCTACGATAAAACTCCAATTTTACCCATATGCAATATCGAAAGCACATGTCCTATACTCCAATTCTACACATATGCAATGTCAAAAGCCCGTGTCCCACCATTAGACTATTTTGTTACAATGTGGAGGCACGTGCCGTTCCACATTTTGTGAGCTCTATCAGCAAAAGGTTTGCTGACGAAAATGGCATCTAAATTTGCTTGATTTGAGAGACACGTTCCAGGAACTCCATTAGTCCCGCTAACTACATACACCAGTCAGTTCCAGGAACTCCATTAGTCCCGTTACCTACATACACCAGTCAGTTCCAGGAACTCCATTGGTCCCGTTAACTACATACACCAGTCAGTTCCAGGAACTCCATTAGTCCCGCTAACTACATACACCAGTCAGTTCCAGGAACTCCATTAGTCCCGTTAACTACATACACCAGTCAGTTCCAGGAACTCCATTAGTCCCGCTAACTACATACACCAGTCAGTTCCAGGAACTCCATTAGTCCCGCTAACTACATACACCAGTCAGTTCCAGGAACTCCATTAGTCCCGTAAACTACATACACCAGTCAGTTCCAGGAACTCGATTAGTCCCGCTAACTACATACACCAGTCAGTTCCAGGAACTCAATTGGTCCCGTTAACTACATACACCAGTCAGTTCCAGGAACTCCATTAGTCCCGTTAACTACATACACCAGTCAGTTCCAGGAACTCCATTACAGCTATACATTGACTTAAGACCATTCACTTTTGGATTACCTCCACACCCGTCGCTTGACACCTCCACGTGTAACACATAGTCATAACCTTCATATAGTGACCGACCGAACGTGATTTTCTGCTTTCGGCCGAAACAGAAACTAAATCAAAAATCAACATTTCAGCTTTGGTCGATGCCGAAATTAAGCCCAAATTTAACTTTTTGGTTTCGGCCTAAACCGAAGCCGAAACGGAAATATTTAGGTATTTGAAATTCGTCCACGCATACATTCTACATGCATCAAAAATGATTGGGGAAAGTATCTATATTCACATTCTTTTTTTTTTTTTTAAAATGTGATCATCGTGAATATTAATAAATAAACATCTAACGAATACTTTGGCTTTTACAATTTTAATTTAAAAGTAATTTAAATTTCTTTAAAATGTCTTGCTAAGTAGTATGATAAGAGAAAATTGGGGCGTGAGGGGGGGGGGGGACAAAATTATTACAAAATTTCCCCTTGAGTGCCCTTTTCTTATATAATATAATTACAATCTATAACACATACCTATAATAATTATTGTGGCCCTAATAAAGCCAATTGTCACCTAGATATCAGTTATTAACGCTATAGAAATATCACCACAATGTTTCGAGGTTTTCGTCATACTAATGTTTTGTGTTTTCATAAATAGCTGGCAAGATATCAATGTCATTTATTTTTTTAACCGGGTCTCTTAAAATAGTTCTTCTGGCGGGTCACGGCGGAGAATCGCAAGACACCTAAATTGGTCGCCTAAATCATAAAAGTAAACAGGTCTGCCTTAGGCCTGCTACATACAATACACTGATACATGCACTCTTCTTCTTCTTCTTCTAAATGTTGAGGGCCCACGATCAATGAATTGATCTTTCTGGCTCGTATGTTTCAGGGGTTCGCGATGTTACTGTGCATGGTTTTGAAGGAGATACTTCACTTGTTGCAGGGGCTAATTAGCTGTGGTATTATGAACTGGGGGGCTAGAAGACAGGAGGCAATAGACTCACTTGTTATTTCGTCAATAACAATGTTTATGAGCATAGTAATGATGAATTTAAAAAAAAAATGAATGCATTGAAAAAGCCTAGGTTTCCTTAATTTAAAAAAATATAATAATAAGAAAAAGGATAAATATTACCATTCCCTAGGATTATTCAATATTTTTCACCTTTTGCTATGACAGAATTCATGAGTTGATAATGATCAATCAAAATGAATACCACAAAGGAAGGAATTGAATCAACTTGGGCTTCCAAATTTTATTTTGGAAAAAAATTAAAACAAAAATAATGATATAAAATATTAAAATTCCACTAGTTTTTCTTCCACAAAACTGTTTACATTTGTCTAGGCCTAATAAATTAAAATGTTTGGAAATAAAGGACAAGTCGGTCATCATGCAGCTGTCAGGAGTTTTCGCGAGTGTTAGTCAAATGCCATACGATGACAGCAAGACGTCGAGCAATAATGAATATCGGAAGGCCAACTTAGAGACAGACCAGACAGTCTGACATCTGAGATATGACCGAAAACCCCAGTCACTTTCGACCGAAACCGAAATTAAACCGAAAGTTAACATTTCAGTTTCGGCCGAAGACGAAATTAAACCGAAATTTAACTTTCGAGTTTCGACCGAAACCGAAACTAGGCCAGAAGTGATCAAATAGCCACTTACGGCGCCGAAGCCGAAATTCAGTCGGTCTATATCTGCATATGCCTTGAATAATAAATACCATGATAATGTACCACACTAATTCATGATCACACTTATTTCTTATCCCGTATAACCCACTTATAAAATACCACCATATACCCCTCATATTCATTACTCCCATATACCACAAATAGTCCTTACTTCGATTTACCCACATATTGACTACCTCCATATACCCAAACTTTTAAATACCCCCATATACCACACATATTTATTACCTCCATATATCCCACTTATTCATTAACCCCATTTACCCCAAATATTCATTACCTCCATACACCCCAACTATTAAATACTTCCATATACCTCACGTATTCATTACCTCCATATACCCCCAACTATTCAATACCTCTATATGCCCCAAATAGTCATTACTTCCATATACCCCACATATTCATTACCCCCATTTACCCCAAAAAATTCATTAACCTCATATACCCCCATGCTCGTTACTTCCTTATAACCCCGCATAATTATTACCCCCCGTATACCCCAAATATTCATCACATCCACATAGTCTTCCCATCTTCACCACCTCTATAGCAAACATCACTCCACCACCTCCTTCCACCCCCACACAGTCCCCAACACGCTTGTATTAGATCATTACACGCAAGGTTAAAAAGTTATTATCTCACCTTTATGGTTCAGATAGTGCTCTCTTGCTTTCACGAGCCGGCTACGTTCCCCGGAGTACGGCCCCCGGGTTATCCATTCGCCCAGACAGTCTGTGTTTATGCTAACGATTTCGATTATAAATAACTACTCATTTTTAGGAGGGTGCTCCACTGGTGGGAAAAAGAGGTGGGGGAAATCCTGTTTAACTTTTTAAAAAAAATATTTCAACGTAACGGTTTTTATTTACCAAAATATTTTTACAGAGTTATTATATTTTGAAAAAAAACAACAAAAAACAAACAAAAACAACATATCCGGGTGATTTTGAAAAAAAAAAATACATTTTAAAAAAAATGGTGGTCGCATGGAATGTAAAATGGTAAATGCAGCTAAATAACAACTGGTATCAGTGATGAACTTTTCATTCACCAACGTAACTCCTAATATGGGCATAACATCAAATCCCAGTATTTTTGTAAAAATAGAAATTAAAGTTTTAACATGAAAAGTTCATTCAACCCCCCCCCCCCTTTTTTTTTTATGTTTCCTCCCACAATAGTGATGAACTTTTCATTCACCAACGTAACTCCTAAAATGGGCATAACATCAAATCCCAGTATTTTTGTAAAAATAGAAATTAAAGTTTTAACATGAAAAGTTCATTCAACCCCCCCCCCTTTTTTTTTTATGTTTCCTCCCACAAATTTATTTGAAGATGACATTGACCGATCGTGGGCGGTGATATCTTTAAAGGTCATTTTCGGTTATGACATCACAGATTGAGTCGAAGGCACCGCTCAGAGCAAGAACCCTCTCGACCGATTCACAACGCAAGGTTCAATTTACAATGTCAAAAAATTGTAACACGAGATCGTTAAAAAGTAGTTAGGAATCGAAACATTTGATGACGACTGTGCAAACCGTGGTGGCCTGTCTAACACATCAATTCTAAAGTGTGTCAAGTAAAAGCAAACGACAAAAAGAAGAAGAGAACGAAGAACACATTCACGTTTTATACAAAGTTTTTAGGCAATTATGTAAATAGTTAAATTTCTGGAAAGAAAAAACAACACAACACACCTGAACTCTGTGCTTCGAGAGGAAAAACAAAACAAACCCAAAACAAAAAAAAAAAATATGTCTGCCTGAGAAACGGGAACTCACACAGTGTACCCCCACCCCTTTCCACCCCCCACCCAACCCCTGGTACAGACAAGAAAGGTCATGTGCGTGCGTTCCTAAAAGAAATCTTTATAGTTTAGAAACTGGTTGCTTTCTTTTAAACGCATTCAGAAGAAAAAAAAAAATAAATCTATAATGACGGGGGAAAATGGCTGTTCATGAAAGTAGCTCTTAATCCTTTGTACAAAATAAATGGAAATATCGAATATCAGCTGATGAGGATAGCTTTTAAGACTCGGAAATTTGCGATGAATTGTATCCGATTTCAAAATATCTATACACATGGTCCACCTTGTTATACCAAGAAGATTTAGAGTGTCAATACAGGGAGGGCTCAAGGGGCCGTCACACCGTTGAGCAACAAGTCATGAAGATCACGCTGAAAGCCGACCTAATTCCTAGACACATGTTAGGACATGAGTTCGGCTGCACTTACTGCTTCTAGATGCAGTAATGGGAGAGACTCAAGCCAAAATTGCTTCCACCCATCTTCTGACCATTTTTTTGTTGTTGTTTACTTTTGTTTGTTTGGAAAGAAGAAAAGAAAAAAAAAAAGGGGGGGGGTGGAAGTTTGGAGGATTAGGTGAAGGTCATTCCAAAAAAAAAAACTAGGAGAAAAAAAATTATCGCTCACTCATTAATTAACTTTTTAAGAGCAGAAATAAATGATGTAGATGGTTTCTGTATCGCACAGGAGGAGTGTGTGTCTAGCGTTTGATCCAGCACAACGTCAATGGAACTTCTGAAAGGTTCCCATGACAGAGTAATTGTTTTCTTTCAATATGTTATGTGTTTTCCAGTTGACATATCGCCCCATAGCTGTCATTTTGCCAAATAAACCACTAATCTCACAAATTTTCATTTCGTTTTAAAGCTTTGTTGTCGCAGCTTACCTTTTTTTTCTTCTATGCGGCTAATACTGTGATACCTCTCCATGGTCTCAACAACCACTACTATGGCCTCTCTACATCTGATTCTGTCATCAACACTGTCAGTCCTCTTCTTTTGTCTCCACAGTCAATACTGTCGCCCCTAAAATTTTGGTTCACAATCATTCCTGCAACCCTTAAAATTTTGGTTCACAATCATAACTGTCACAGCTAAAATTTTGGTTCACAATCATAACTGCCACCCATAAAATTTTGGTTCACAATCATAACTGCCACCCATAAAATTTTGGTTCACAATCATAACTGTCACACCTAAAATTTTGTTAAAAATCATAACTGCCACCCTTAAAATTTTGGTTCACAATCATAACTGTCACACCTAAAATTTTGGTTCACAATCATAACTGCCACCCTTAAAATTTGGTTCACCATCATATCTGTCACACCTAAAATTTTGGTTCACAATCATAACTGCCACCCTTAAAATTTTGGTGAACAATCATAACTGTCACACCTAAAATTTTGGTTCACAATCATAACTGCCACCCTTAAAATTTTGGTTCACAATCATAACTGCCACCCCTAAAGTTTTGGTTCACAATCATAACTGTCACCCTTAAAACTTTGGCTCACAATCAATACTGTCATCCCTATAATTTTGGTTCACAATCACAGGTTGTTAATCGAAATTGACTTCGTCCACCACGGCCTAGGTCTCAAAACGCTTAAGTGGATTAAAAGGTTAACAGCAAGTGACTAATGAAGATATCGTTTATTGAAACCTAAGAAATTGCTCCTCTACTTTAAAGGTTAAGTAATCGCTCCTCCACCATTAAGGTTAAGTAATTGCTCCTCCACCATTAAGGTTAAGTAATTGCTCCTCCACCATTAAGGTTAAGTAATCGATCCTCCACCATTAAGATTAAGTAATTGCTCCTCGACCATTAAGATTAAGTAATCACTACTCCACCATTAATGTTGAGTAATCGCTCCTCCACCATTAAGATTAAATAATTGCTCCTCCACCATTAAGATTAAATAATTGCTCCTCCACCATTAAGGGTGAGTAATCGCTCCTCCACCATTAAGATTAAGTAATCACTACTCCACCATTAAGGTTAAGTAATCGCTCCTCCACCATTAAGATTAAGTAATCGCTCCTCCACCATTAAGATTAAGTAATCGCTCCTCCACCATTAAGGGTGAGTAATCGCTCCTCCACCATTAAGATTAAGTAATCGCTCCTCCACCATTAAGATTAAGTAATCGCTCCTCCACCATTAAGGTTGAGTAATTGCTCCTCCACCATTGAGGTTGAGTAATCGCTCCACAACCATTAAGGTTAAGTAATCGCTCCTCCAACATTAAGGTTGAGTAATTGCTCCTCCACCATTAAGGTTAAGTAATCGCTCCTCCACCATTAAGGTTGAGTAATTGCTCCTCCACCATTAAGGTTAAGTAATCGCTCCTCCAACATTAAGGTTGAGTAATCGCTCCTCCAACATTGAGGTTAAGTAATCGCTCCTCCACCATTGAGGTTAAGTAATCGCTCCTCCACCATTGAGGTTAAGTAATCGCTCCTCCACCATTGAGGTTAAGTAATCGCTCCTCCACCATTGAGGTTAAGTAATCGCTCCTCCACCGTTGAGGTTAAGTAATTACTCCTCCACCATTAAGATTGAGTAATCGCTCCTCCACCATTAAGATTAAGTTCACGCTCCTCCCCCCCCATTAAGGTTAAGTAATTACTCCTCCACCATTAAGGTTAAGTAATCGCTCCTCCACTGTTATTTATAACGTTTTACACGATTTCCCCGTGCGTGAACTTTGCTTGAACTTAAATTAAATTAATATGCAGACGCTCGCTTCATAGATGGGCGGGGCTAGTTATTTGATCTGTCGTGTTTGCCAATTAAACTTAGTTAGACTGTCTCCTAGTATCTTGTTAAAGATCTCAATTTGTTCTAGAAATTTTAACAAAGGCTGAGTAGCTTCTGGAAGGAAGAGCTTACGCGTTGGTAGACCCACATGTATATAAGGGAGTGACAGATACGGAGAGACGGAGATTCAGATAGATAGATAGATTTTTAACTTGACGAGGCGTGTATTATTATTTGTGTATTTATGTGCTCATATGTGTTTATTTCGCATTCATTGGCACATTGTATTAACTGTGTACCGGTACAAGATCTACCATACTGTAAGTTGATGATTTATAATTATATTTCTTTTGTTTTGTTATTGTATTATTACTAAATTAAATCATATTAATTGTAACTGGCAATTGTTTTGGGTGTCGTGTCTTTAAAATCGTATATCTATGGTATCGTCATTTGTTAGGAACTGTTTGAACGAGCCATAAAATTAAAAATAAGAGATTAATTTGTCACAAGAGACGCCAGTGCATAACATCCACCATTAAGATTAAGTAATCGCTCCTCCACCATTAAGATTAAGTAATAGCTCCTCCAATATTAAGGTTAAGTAATCGCTCCTGTACCCTGAAGGTAGAGTAATCGCTCCTCCACCATTAATGTTGAGTAATCGCTCCTCCACCATTAAGATTAAGTAATCGCTACTCCACCATTAAGGTTAAGTAATCGCTCCTCCATCATTAAGATTAAGTAATAGCTCCTCCACCATTAATGTTGAGTAATCGCTCCTCCATCATTAAGATTAAGTAATAGCTCCTCCACCATTAAGGTTAAGTAATCGCTCCTCCACCATTAAGGTTAAGTAATAGCTCCTCCACCATTAATGTTGAGTAATCGCTCCTCCACCATTAAGATTAAGTAATCGCTCCTCCACCATTAAGGTTAAGTAATCGCTCCTCCACCATTAAGGGTGAGTAATCGCTCCTCCACCATTAAGGTTAAGTAATCGCTCCTCCACCATTAAGGTTAAGTAATCGCTCCTCCACCATTAAGGTTGAGTAATCGCTCCTCCACCATTAAGATTAAGTAATCGCTCCTCCACCATTAAGGTTAAGTAATCGCTCCTCCACCATTAAGGGTGAGTAATCGCTCCTCCATCATTAAGATTAAGTAATCGCTCCTCCACCATTAAGGTTAAGTAATAGCTCCTCCACCATTAAGGGTGAGTAATCGCTCCTCCACCATTAAGGTTAAGTAATCGCTCCTCCACCATTAAGGGTGAGTAATCGCTCCTCCATCATTAAGATTAAGTAATAGCTCCTCCACCATTAAGGTTAAGTAATAGCTCCTCCACCATTAAGGTTAAGTAATCGCTCCTCCATCATTAAGATTAAGTAATAGCTCCTCCACCATTAATGTTAAGTAATCGCTCCTCCATCATTAAGATTAAGTAATAGCTCCTCCACCATTAATGTTGAGTAATCGCTCCTCCACCATTAAGATTAAGTAATCGCTCCTCCATCATTAAGATTAAGTAATAGCTCCTCCACCATTAATGTTGAGTAATCGCTCCTCCACCATTAAGATTAAGTAATCGCTCCTCCACCATTAAGGTTAAGTAATCGCTCCTCCACCATTAAGGGTGAGTAATCGCTCCTCCATCATTAAGATTAAGTAATCGCTCCTCCACCATTAAGGTTAAGTAATCGCTCCTCCACCTTTATGGTTAAGTAATAGCTCCTCCACCATTAAGATTAAGTAATCGCTCCTCCACCATAAGGTTAAGTAATCGCTCCTCCACCATTAAGTTTAAGTAATCGCTCCTAAATCATAAAACTTAAGTAATCGCTCCTCCACCATAGTAATCGCTCCATAACCGTTAAGGTTAAGTAATAACTCCTCCGCCACTAAGCTTAAGTAATCGCTCCTCAGCCATTAAGGTTGAGTAATAGCCACGTAACCATTAAGGTTCAGTAATCGCTCCTACACCACAAAGCTTAAGTAATCGCTCATACACCTTAAAGCCAGCAAAAAATTACATTAAAAAAGTTTTCTTATAATATAAAGCAACATTGAGATTTCATCTCCTGTAAGGTGAAGCTAGAGATTACTTTACTGATCCTTTATAAGAGACGGAAAATGAATTTATACCTAGTGGATTATTTCTTACTCTTCGTGTCTGTCAGAAAGCATACCCTTTCCATCAGAAGCAAACCTTTTCTAACAGAAATCATACCCCCTTTTTAAACCCCATTAAAAAAAAAATCTTCCGGTCTAATATTTATCTTGAAATCCATATGATTTAATTAAAGTTTTGAAGGGCGACTTATGTTGAGGCAGCTTCCTCCTTGCCCCATCCAGTGTGAAGTTCTCGCGGGGAGCTGTATCAGGGGGTGAGTGTGCAGGGGTCTGAAAAAGACATTGAATGAGCTCTGCCGCGAGACCCCCTTCTGGTTTTATTATGTTTACCCAATTTCCCCCAACCCGTCAGCTCATAATTAGTGGTATAGCGGGGGGGGGGGGCAAAGAGAGAGGCTGCAACGAAGCTAATGTGGGTTCACAAGGTGCTACGCTGATGGTGCTTTAAGAATCGAAATCAATTTCTTTTTTATGTACCACCAGCAGACCAGCCCCCACCCCCTCTAAACCCACACCTTCCCCCGTGCGCGTCGACCAATGCCGAGGAATCAGACGAAGGTATAACTAATTCGATTTCTTGGATACTATTTCAACTCCACCTGTTATATGAATGAAATGCCGAGATTTTAAATAAAAATTGTTTATAAAAGAAAAAATATAACCATATAACCATTTTTTTACAGTTATTTTTTTCGATCTATTTGCTCAATCTTCACCTTAACTTCAAATGTTATTTAGAGGTCCAAAAAGAGAAAAAAAATCGGTTAGTTCTTCCAACCATGACCTTGGCAAGTGGGCCAGACTCACACTCTACTCATCCGGATTAAGCAATCGGAAGAAGAGCAGCGCTGGCGTGAAGTTTTCGAAAAGAAAATAATTTAGCCAATTCTCTCCGACTAGGAAACACGATATGCTCATATGCAATCCATGGGGGACCTGCTGTAGGGTGAGAACAGGAAATGGCTACCTAGGCGAGACTTAGATGCGTATTTGAACATAGGAAATGGCCACCTAGACGAGACTTAGATGGTTATTTGAACATATGAAATGTCTACCTAGACCAGATTTAGATGCTTATTTGAGCACAGAAAATGGTTAACTAGACGAGACTAAGATGCTTATTTGCGCACAGGAATTGGTTACCTAGACGATACTAAGATGCTTATTTGAGCACAGGTAATGGCTACCTAGACGATACTAAGATGCTTATTTGAGAACAGGAAATGGCTACATACACGAGACTAAGATGCTTATTTCAGCAAAGGATATTGTTACTAACACGAGACTTAGATGCTTATTAGAGCATAAGCAATAGCTACCTAGACGATTCTTAGATGCTTATTTGAGCGTAGGAAATGGCTACATACACGAGACTAAGATGCTTATTTCAGCAAAGGATAATGTTACTAACACGAGACTTAGATGCTTATTAGAGCATAAGCAATGGCTACCTAGACGATTCTTAGATGCTTATTTGAGCGTAGGAAATGGCTACATACACGAGACTTAGATGTTTATTTGAGCATAGGAATTGATTACATAGACGATACATAAATCCTTATTTGAGCACAGGAATTGGTTACCTAGACGAGACTTAAATGCTTATTTGAGGCCAGGAATTGGTTACCTAGATGAGACTTAGAGGCTTATTTGAGCACACACTGACTGAAGGTTATATTTCTGTTGTATGATATGAATGAAGGTTTTGTTTTTGTTGTATCACATGACTGAAGATTGATGGATAAACTCTACCATTTGTCACAGGAGTAATTTGATGTATAATTTGGTGCATCTGAAACATCCAATATTTATCGCCGCTCCGTGCCCCCCTATAATGCTTATGAAGATGTAACTAGTAGAAAAGGTATGTGGAAGCTTGAATCAAAAGACAGGACGAATGAAATACGACAAGAAGTAGAAACTGCTTACAAACTCAACTGATTGCCAACGTCATGGCTGAAAGTTGGATGCGCAATAAAAAAAAAAAAGATAATCACTTAAGTTTTTAACGTGTTTCTACTTCTTGTCATATTTTCAATTTGTCGTGTCTGCCGAGGAAGGCTCCTAGCCGAAACGATCTTATCTCATAATCTTGTCGTTTGATTTAAGCTCCCACTTCCTTTATACAGCTTGAACGCAGTCCTTCATTTTTGAAAGGTCTAGCTAATGTAATTTTTGTCCATGAAATTGATCTTCGTCAATTATACATCGCTTAAGTTTCTTTCAAAAATTGATTTTTTCATATTTTACATGAAAAAGTATGCCTAGAATAAGTATTATAAATACGGACATCACAAATAAAATAGCATCATCTAAACAAAACAAAACAATCAAAATATCAGAGAGGCGGAGGGGAGAAGGTTTAAAAAAATGGACGCCTTTGCTAGTTTTGGAACTAATCTTAGGACTTAACGGAGGTACGGGCTTAAAGATTCTTGTAAATAAATGGTGAAATAGCCCCCAAAATAAACTGTATTTGCAAGTATGATTATGCACAGGTCTGCTCCGGGATCGAATCGTCTGGTCTTATTTATGTCATCTTTTCACATAATAGCAATGCCGCATTAAAGAGATTACAAAGCTGAGTTTATTTATTGCAACGGACCAAGTCGACAGGACGGTTTTGGACTCGGGACACAAATGTGACCGGATATGACGATAGGGTTCTTATTTTATGGATTTTAAGATGCGTTTGCCTTTGTTAAATATTCATACATTCATTTATCCATACATTGTACGCACGTCATTCCAGTCTTAAAATTTCATCATCATGAAATCAATTCATACATTTGCCTTATATTTATTTCACCTTCACATACTGCCGAAAATAACTCCAGAACACCCATCTTATGCCACGCAAAAGCAAACCCTCTGGGCAACCGACAACACATCCTTCCCAAACGCCACTCATTTTCCTAAATTTCCCATCCCTATAAAATCATATCCTTACCACTTCTACCCCTACCCCTACCACTTTTACCACTACTACAACTACCACTACTACAACTACCCCTACCACTTTTACCACTACTACAACTACCCCTACCTCTTCTAACACTACCACTTCTACCACTACCACTTCTACCACTACTACAACTACCCCTACCACTTTTACCACTACTACAACTACCCCTACCACTTCTAACACTACCACTTCTAACACTACCACTTCTACCACTACCACTTTTACCACTACTACAACTACCCCTACCACTTTAACCCCTAAGCCTTTTAACCATTCCACTTCTACCCCAACAACTTCTATCCCTACCAATTCTTCCTCTACCACATCTACACTTACACTACCATCTCTCCACATCTACCCCTAATAAAACTACCACAGCTACCACTTTTACTTCACTCACAACTGACGTACATACTGAAAATGAAAATATGTCCTATAGTAAAAATAAACTTACTGGGTAGAAAGGAAACGATTGGTCCGGGGGACCACTCTTAGCAGAACTAACCATTTCATGATAAGAACGAGCAAAATTAATTGATCCGCCACACACCCCATGAAAATTTATTCAATTTTAACCACACTCCACAAACCACACGGCCATTTCATTAAGTTTTAACCACACTCCACAAAGCAAATGACAATTTCATCAAGTTTTAACGATACTCCATAAACCACATGAAAATGTCATCAAGTTTTAACCACACTCCACAAACCACATGACAATGTCATCAAGTTTAACCATACTCCACAAACCACATGACAATGTCATCAAGTTTTAACGATACTCCACAAACCACATGACAATGTCATCAAGTTTTAACGATACTCCACAAACCACATGACAATGTCATCAAGTTTTAACGATACTCCACAAACCACATGACAATGTCATCAAGTTTTAACCACACTCCACAAAGCAAATGACAAATTCATCAAGTTTTAACGATACTCCACAAACCACATGACAATGTCATCAAGTTTTAACGATACTCCACAAACCACATGACAATGTCATCAAGTTTTAACGTATGAGGTGTTTGGTGTACTGTTACAGTAGTTCAAAATTGCTATGTCCACAAACCACATGACAATGTCATCAAGTTTTAACGATACTCCACAAACCACATGACAATGTCATCAAGTTTTAACGATACTCCACAAACCACATGACAATGTCATCAAGTTTTAACGATACTCCACAAACCACATGACAATGTCATCAAGTTTTAACCACACTCCACAAAGCAAATGACAAATTCATCAAGTTTTAACGATACTCCACAAACCACATGACAATGTCATCAAGTTTTAACGATACTCCACAAACCACATGACAATGTCATCAAGTTTTAACGATACTCCACAAACCACATGACAATGTCATCAAGTTTTAACGATACTCCACAAACCACATGACAATGTCATCAAGTTTTAACGATACTCCACAAACCACATGACAATGTCATCAAGTTTTAACGATACTCCACAAACCACATGACAATGTCATCAAGTTTTAACGATACTCCACAAACCACATGACAATGTCATCAAGTTTTAACGATACTCCACAAACCACATGACAATGTCATCAAGTTTTAACGATACTCCACAAACCACATGACGATGTCATCAAGTTTTAACCATACTCTACAAACCACATGACAATGTCATCAAGTTTTAACCACACTCTACAAACCACATGACAATGTCATCAAGTTTCAACAATGCTGCTCCTAGTCATCTGTCCGCCTTTCAAGTTGCTGGCCTTGTTCCATCCAGCGTCCGGCTTATAACGTCAGGCGGCAGACGAGACAGCTCACACGTGTCCAGGGTTTGATGAGCCAAGATGCAATCGGGGCCATGTTATGGCTGATGTGAGAAAAACACCTTACCGCCCAGACATTCATACGGCAGCGGTTCTGTGGTTTTAGCCTGTCGCATCCCCCCAATCCCAGGGGCCTGTTGAAAAAAAACAAATCTTTATTCTAGTCGAAATAAAGTCACACAAAAAATGTAATTTCTTTAACTTCTAATTGTTTTTAACCACCATGTGATGTGTGATATGTTCAATGGAAGAACGATCTCTCTAATTTGTCTTTCGATGTTTGTCTTAGGATAAATAAAAGGTTTACTTGCGGATATTCCGTCACTGACTGTTAAGTGACACGGATGAGGGGTAGCTACAATGTGTCTTGTTGAATAGCGAGAAGCCGAAGAGCACTTTTTTTTTTTTTTTTTTTTTTTAAATAATATTTAAATGATATATATACTATGTAATCCCATTTTTAAATCATGTATGTTAACTTCGCTTTCGTTGTTGCGTTTCTGGCAAAAGGACACATAGAGTCGTTGAAGATGATAACCGATTGTTTTAAAATTCCACCACACATCCCCTGATTTTCAAGAAGAAGATGACTGAAATATGATTTGTACAATGGCTGCATTTTTTGGTGTGGACATTATATGTGTAGCTATTGCCATGTGATTTGTATGTGTGCCATATTTGGGTTTAAATATACCCTTAGTCTATTTTGGTTTACATGCACTCATTTTAATAAAAGTCATGCCCATACAAAAAACATCAATTTCTACAATCACATGAATGATAATTTATGTTTAATTTGTGTATTCTTTTTTTGTATTTCAATTTGTGACTCAATAGTTTATGTTTGGTAATTTGGTTTTTGTTTCTAATGGAACAGTTTACTTGTACAGATGTCTATGTGGTTATGAAAAGTTAATTAAAACTCTCGTTTTCTTAACTTAAACATAAAATATGACAAAGGAAGTAGGTACCCCGCCCATTCAATCCCCCCCCCCCCCAATTTTTGAGGATTACTTTTTCAAGGAGTCCTGTAAGGAGACCAAATTCGTCGAGGCCAGACGAATCGTAGCCCTGGATGCTTTATTCTCACGGTGATCAATCAGTATGTGGAAGACTGTTTCTTTATTTCAAAACTGTTTCTTTATTACAAAACTGTTTCTTTATTTCAAAACTGTTTCTTTATTTCGAAGCTGTTGCTTTATTTCAAAAACTTTTTCTTTATTTCAAAACTGTTTCTTCATTTCAAAATTGTTTCTTTATTTCAAATTGTTTCTTTATTTCAAAGCTGTTTCTTCATTTCAAAACTGTTTCTTTATTTCAAAATTGTTTCTTCATTTCAAAACTGTTTCTTTATTTCAAAACTGTTTCTTTATTTCAAAGATGTTTCTTCATTTCAAAACTTTTTCTTCATTTCAAAACTGTTTCTTTATTTCAAAGCTGTTTTTCATTTCAAAAACTTTTTCTTTATTTCAAAGCAGTTTCTTTATTTCGAAGCTGTTTCTTTATTTCAAAAACTTTTTCTTTATTTCAAAACTGTTTCTTCATTTCAAAACTGTTTCTTTATTTCAAAACTGTTTCTTTATTTCAAAACTGTTTCTTTATTTCAAAGCTGTTTCTTCATTTCAAAACTGTTTCTTTATTTCAAAGCTGTTTCTTCATTTCAAAAACTTTTTCTTTATTTCAAAGCTGTTTCTTTATTTCGAAGCTGTTTCTTTATTTCAAAAACTTTTTCTTTTTTTCAAAACTGTTTCTTCATTTCAAAACTGTTTCTTTATTTCAAAACTGTTTCTTTATTTCAAAGCTGTTTCTTCATTTCAAAACTTTTTCTTCATTTCAAAACTGTTACTTTATTTCAAAGCTGTTTCATCATTTCAAAACTGTTTCTTTATTTCAAAAACTGTTTCTTTATTTCAAAGCTGTTTCTTCATTTCAAAACTGTTTCTTCATTTCAAAACCGTTTATTTATTTCAAAACTGTTTCTTTATTTCGAAGCTGTTTCTTTATTTCAAAAACTTTTTCTTTATTTCCAAACTGTTTATTTCAAAACTGTTTTATAATTTCAAAACTGTTTCTTTATTTCCAAATCGTTAAACTTACATTGTCTTCTCCTCAGCTTTGAACAGAATACAACGCTGAATTAAAAACGCATAATGAAACGCAGTTCTGCCAAACGATGTTTTGATTACATATTTGTCTTGAAAAATATGTTAATATTCAGTTAAAATTTGAAATAGCAACTCCACAGAGAATTCAAAGAGTTCACTGGCGATATTATTTTTAAAAAAGAATACCATTTAGCGACATTAACGGGAATTTAATTTCTTGAAATATGTGTCGTCATTTTTGTTTGAAAAGCAGTAAAAACTGATTTTTGGGTGGGGTTGGGGGGTGGGGCTTAAATTTTGATAGAATATGTTGTCATCGGCACCCGGTCTATGTGTACAGTTTCAGCTCACTAGGATGACGGTAAGCGAGTCAAATAGCCGTCCGAAAATTTTGTCAGCCAGAAACAAAAAAAAAAAAAAAAAAAAAAAATACTATAAAGAAAAATAACATAAACTCCAAAAAATGTGGGGTTGGGGGGTGGGGTTATAATTTTGATAGAAAATTTTGTCATCGGCACCCGGTCTATGTGTACAGTTTCAGCTCACTAGGTTGACGGAAAGCGAGGCAAAAAGCCGTCCGAAAATTTTGTCAGCCAGAAACAAAAAAAAAAAAAAAAAGTGAAGTTACTATAAAGGATAGTATCTGTATCTCCAAAAAATGTGTCCATCATATTGATCTTAAAATCTATGCATACAAGCACATTTTCCTCACCTTTCTAATTGAAATGTATTATCAAATCACATACGGCTACATATAGCTTCAATCAAGCCTGTTAGTCAAATATAAAAATTGGCTACCACCTCGACTCAGTATTCATATAAAAGTTAAAATCTCGGCATCTTACATGGAAATGTCTCATTTTCTTTTTGACATATAACTAAAGATTTAAAAAAAATAGCCTTTGATGCATTATCTTTAACAATTATGGTCGGAAAAGGGCGGCCCACGGGCAAGATCCGGCCACACTTTTGTACGGCCCACAAAGTGAGAATGGTACAATTTTACGATTTCAATGCACGTGGTAATTAGGAGACAGTAAAGCTATTTTCTTCTAGTTTTTCCCCTTATGCTGCTCCACGGCCACTGTTGTGACGCTACTATATAAATTAATGGCCAGTTTTGTGATGTCACCATGTAAGGCCACAATGTACCTTAATGGCAGGTTCTGTGACGCCCCTACTTAATTGAATGGTCACTTCTGTGATGCCACTATGTATTTCAATGGCTCTTGCTGTGACGCCACGATGTAATTCAATGGCAAGTTCTTCCACTGATTTACCCTATCGAACCCTAGCTACCAAAAATCAACGTTTCCATTAAAACCACTTATTTTATAGCAGCAATCGTTTATGTTTGTTTCGACTAAGCCTTGACCTATGTATGGCAGCATGCCCAAGATCTTATTACGCCCTTATCACCAGGGTACCGACCCATTAAGATGAAGTACGAAGTATACGGATAATTGATCAAAATCTGCATACTTTTCGCGGACAAATTTTTTTATACCCTCACATTTTAAACGTATAAAGAACCAAAAACAAAACAAAAAAAAAAACATTTAAAATATCCGTACGACTCTTTCTCTATGAGCCTATCGACTGCTAAAACAAAGTATGACCGCGTCTAAGACCATGTCACATTTCTTCCGTTAGTTTATCATATGACAATGTCTGGTTCTGGTAGGGTACGTTCCTGAATCCATGTACTGGCATATAAGCAACGGTTGGGGAAGCGATGCTGGTATCCTAACGGCTCCTAGCGGATGGCAGGACAGCCTTGAAACTTTCGATTGACGTCGAGTCCATGGCAGCTTTGTCCAGGTGGTTCCAAGCGATTATTGTGTGTGGGAAGAATGATTGTTTATATTCGTCTGTGTTACACCGAGGCACAGTGGAGCATTTACTATTGTTCCGGATGTAATTGCTCATGGGGTTGTTAGAGGTGAAGTCAGTGTTAAGTGAGCGCTTGGCTCTGATTAAGCGACCTGTCTTCTGTGGGGTGAGAAACCTTACGTGTGATCGGTTTTCCTTTGACGAAATTCAGTTAGACCGAGCCGCGTGTTCTCTGTAAATATGCAATTTTCAATTTGGTGTCACCCCCTGAGATGGTGTCATCCGGTACGGTCCCCACCCCCGCACCCTTTAGCTACGTCTCTGCTTGTATTGCATGTTGTAGGTCCACTGACACTATCTTGTTGTTCGACTTTAATTTCTCTACATTCCTTAGATTCAAGATTGTTTATATTATCATAAGAACGGCCTTGATCCCTTATAACTAGTGTTGAGCAATGGTTGAACCTGAGTCCTGGTCGCAAACTAAACAAATACACTTTTAAGGACTAACAATTATTTGTCCAACAAATTGAAATTATAAATTGTAACTATAAATGAAATATTGAAAATCTCTACGATGAATTTAAGGAAGAAATTCTCAAATCGAGCCGCCATTTTTTATATTTCGAAACATCAGTTTGACCATTCTGCCCGGAGAAAAAAATAAATAAATATTATGATTTCGACCGGCGATCGTTGGTACATCTCCGTGCAGTACCGGCTGTCACCGATGTCGCCTGACCATATGTAGCCATGTTCACTTTGTTATTGCATTTGTGTCTTTCTACCGAATCCGGCCTCGTGCGTCAGTTTTGTATTCCGGTGAAATACGGTCCCAGTAGAACCACAGCCTTAAACTCTAACCCCAATCCCCACTCTACGTCAACGCTATCTCAAGGTCATTTGTCACAATTTGCCCTCCAGATTCTCTGCCCTCTCAAGACTAGATACATTACTGATAACCCATGGAACATTAGAAGACATACAGCAATGCAAAAACCAAACCACGCAATATCGACGTCAAACAGCTACCCACGCCAAACGGCTACCCACGCCAAACAGCTACCCACGCCAAACAGCTACCCACGCCAAACAGCTACCCACGCCAAACAGCTACCCACGCCAAACAGCTACCCACGCCAAACAGCTACCCACGCCAAACAGCTACCCATAACAGCTACCCACGCCAAACGGCTACCAACACCAAACAGCTACCCACGCCAAATAGCTACCCTCGCCAAACAGCTACCCACGCCAAACAGCTACCCACGCCAAACAGCTACCCACACCAAACAGCTACCCACGCCAAACAGCTACCCACGCCAAACAGCTACCCACGCCAAACAGCTACCCACGCAAAACAGCTACCCACGCCAAACGGCTGCCTACGCCAAACGGCTACCCACGCCAAACAGCTACCCACGCTAAACAGCTACCCACGTCAAACAGCTACCCACGCCAAACAGCTACCAATGACAAGCACTACTCATGACAACCACTACCTACCTACGCCAAGCAACTACCCACAGCACGCCCTACACATGCAAACCACTACCCACACCAAACAGCTACCTACGCCAAGCACTACCCACGCTAAGCACTACCCACACCAAGCACTACCCACGCCAAGCACTACCCACGCCAAGCACTACCCACGCCAAGATCTACCCACGCCAAGCACTACCCACGCCAAGCACTACCCACACATTTCTAATACAAAATTGTCAAACAGATCTCTCCACTAAAAGAAGAATGACATTTATGAAATCATCATTAAGATAAAATGTGACCGGTACCTTGGACTTAAACGGTCAAACGACCCAGAAACGTTTAGCCATTATTTCCTATGGCCAAAAATAGTTCAACTTGCACTGCTTCAGTAAGATGAGACTTTCAACGTCCACTGCTTCAGTAAGATGAGACTTTCAACGTCCAATGCTTCAGTAAGATGAGACTTTCAACGTCCACTGCTTCAGTAAGATAAGACTTTCAACGGCCACTGCTTCAGTAAGATGAGACTTTCAACGGCCACTGCTTCACTAAGATGAGACTTTCAACGTCAACTGCTTCAGTAAGATGAGACTTTTAACGGCCACTGCTGCAGTAAGATGAGACTTTCAACGGCCACTGCTTCAGTAAGATGAGACTTTCAACGTCCACTGCTTCAGTAAGATGAGACTTTCAACGTACACTGCTTCAGTAAGATGAGACTTTCAACGTCCACTGCTTCATTAATATGAGACGTTCAACGGCCACTGCTTCAGTAAGATGAGACTTTCAACGGCCACTGCTTCACTAAGATGAGACTTTCAACGGCCACTGCTTCAGTAAGATGAAACTTTCAATCAATTGTTTGACTTTAGCATCCGTCTCTGACTGCTTACCAGTGTCTTGTAGACTTCAAGGCCATTAGCGCTCATATGGTGTTTGAGTAATCTCCTCACCCGTCTCTCCCCTGTAACAGTCGAGGTAGACCGTCATCAGCGCAGTACCTCCCACAGATTCGCCCCTGGGAATAGATTACCAGCCGGATCATTCTGTAAGGCACAACGCAAACACACACAACGCAACACAGCACACCACTACACACCAGTTGCTCCAAAAAAAAAAATCGTGCTGTTATGTTTTATTGTGTTGTGGTGTGTTGTGGATGAGAACGTCATAATTACAATTCTTGTGTGTGTGTGTGTGTGTGTGTGTTTTCTGTTTACGATCTACCTAAAGGTTTATGGAATGTCTGTTCATCAGCCTCACAGCAGAGAGAAAATGGAAAGGGGAAAATATAGACATTAACTTATGCAACAGCTCATACGAGAGATGATTCATTTCTAGAGTATGGTTTAAAACAATTTTTTTAAAAAAATTATTATTCTAATTCACACGTGGTTTTGTAAGTTTAAGGTAAACAATAAAAACACAAACTCACATGCAAACAGCAAAACACACACATACACACGAATGCGTACAACTACACACAATCACACACAAACAGACATACAGCTACACACACACGTGTACATACACATGAGAACAACTACACACACAAACATACACATGAGAACAACTACACAAAACACAAACATACACACGATAACAATCACGCACACAAACATACACATGAGAACAACTACACACACAAACATACACATGAGAACAACTACACACACAAATATACACATGAGAAAACAAATACACACAGACATACACATGAGAACAACTTCACACACAAACATACACATGAGAACAACTACACACACAAACATACACATGATAACAAATTCACACACAAACATACACATGAGAACAACTACACACACAAACATACACATGAGAACAACTACACACACAAACATACACATGAGAACAAATTCACACACAAACATACACATGAGAACAACTCACACACAAACATACACATGAGAACAACTACACACACACAAACATACATATGAGAAAAACTACACACACAAACATACACATGAGAACTACTACACACAAAAACATACACATGAGAAAACAACTACACACAAACATACACATGAGAACAACTACACACACAAACATACATATGAGAAAAACTACACACACAAACATACACATGAGAACAACTACACACACAAACATGTACATGAGAACAACTACACACACAAACATACACATGAGAAAATAACTACACACACAAACATACACTTGAGAACAACTACACACACAAACATACACATGAGAAAACAACTACACACAAACATACACATGAGAACAACTACACACACACAAACATACATATGAGAAAAACTACACACACAAACATACACATGAGGACAACTACACACACAAACATGTACATGAGAACAACTACACACACAAACATACACATGAGAAAATAACTACACACACAAACATACACTTGAGAACAACTACACACACAAACATACACATGAGAAAACAACTACACACAAACATACACATGAGAACAACTACACACACAAACACACACATGCGTACGGCTAAACACGCAAACACATACTCACATGACTATAGCAACAAACACACAGACATCCATACAAATCCACACAACAATCACACCAACAAAACTATTATTAAAAAAAAAGCACTAAATGTATTGATACCAACATAAATAGTGTCAACAAATACCAACATAAATAGTGTCAACAAATACCAACATAAATAGTGTCAACAAATACCAACATAAATAGTGTCAACAAATACCAACATAAATAGTGTCAACAAATACCAACATAAAGAGTGTCAACAAATACCAACATAAATAGTGTCAACAAATACCAACATAAATAGTGTCAACAAATACCAACATAAATAGTGTCAACAAATACCAACATAAATAGTGTCAACAAATACCAACATAAATAGTGTCAACAAATACCAACATAAATAGTGTCAACAAATACCAACATAAATAGTGTCAACAAATACCAACATAAATAGTGTCAACAAATACCAACATAAATAGTGTCAACAAATACCAACATAAATAGTGTCAACAAATACCAACATAAATAGTGTCAAACAAATCTCTTCACTTGATCAATTCTCGTCATGCCTTTCTTGACATGTTTACTGTTATAAAATAGTACACATGTTTTCTTCTGACCCTTTTCCATCACTGGTTGAAGCATGGGCCGTTAGCAAACGTCTTTTTACTCCTCCTGGTCGTTTGCAATCGTCTGTAACTCTCTCGAACTCTCTCGAACTCTCTCGAACTCTATCTAACTCTTTCCGATCTTAAGCACAACTTTTTCCAGCCTATCTTCTTAGATGTCTATAAATAGACTTTTTCTAAGAATTGTATTAAATGACGCAGTGGAGTATTGGAAGAGGAGTGACATCCGTGGTTCCTACCGCCGGCAAACCCGCCACCCTCCCCCCCCCCGCCCCACGCGCTCGCTGGTTAAATGGTTAAACGAAACATGTGTTGTGGTTATGGCAATTAAACCTGTCAAGCCAATCCGTCATATTAAATATTACCAAATGTAATTGGTATTTAAATGAAATCTCGAAAAAAAGCCAAATCGGTCTCTGTTGTAAACTTTAATTTAATTATTTTTTTATTAACTTCATTTTTAGCTTAAACAAGCTTTTTCGAAATGTCGTAACTTCAACATATAATTTGTTCTTCTTTTTAGGATGGTGATTTCTATGCCGATAATCTGCACACATCAAATAATTTTAAAAGAATTACGTTTTATTACTCCTTTGGAGTTGTTGTTTTTTTGTGTTGAATCCGTAACTGATAAATGATGATCTTTTACATCTGTGCTAAGAATTACTTCAATGTTAATTTCTCCCACATACCTCTCTCACGCGCCTCTCTCAAACGTCTCTCTCACGCGCCGCTCTCATGCGTCCCTCTCACGCGCCGCTCTCACACGCCTCTCTCACGCACCTCTCTCACGCGCCTCTCTTACTCGCCTCTCTCACACGCCTCTCTCACACGCCTCTCTCACACGCCTCTCTCACACGCCTCTCTCACTCGCCTCTCTCACACGCCTCCCTCACCCGCCTCTCTCACACGCCTCTCTCCCNCTCTCTCACGCGCCGCTCTCATGCGTCCCTCTCACGCGCCGCTCTCACACGCCTCTCTCACGCACCTCTCTCACGCGTCTCTCTCACTCGCCTCTCTCACACGCCTCTCTCACACACCTCTCTCACACGCCTTTCTCACTCGCCTCTCTTACTCGCCTCTCTCACACGTCTCTCTCACGTGCCTCTCTTACACGCCTCTCTCCCGCGCCTCTCTCACACGCCTTTCTCACACGCCTCTCTCAAACGTCTCTCTCACGCGCCGCTCTCACACGTCTCTCTCACGCGCCTCTCTTACACGTCTCTCTCACTTGTCTCTCTCAAACGCCTCTCGTACACGCCTCTCCCACACGGCTCTCCCTCACTTCTCTCTCATACGCCTATATCACATGCCTTTCTCACACGTATTTTTTTTCTTTTGAGTTACTATTTCTGTCTACGTTGTTGGCCACGCTGGCAGTCTGGGTCTGGAGTATTCCTAGTCATTGTAGTCTTGATGAGGTGGAAGCTGGACTTTTTTTTTAAAACACGTGGACGATTAATATATCTATATTAAAAATATAAGTATTATAGATCATTTTAATGATCGTGCGTCTAAACTAGCAGTTCTCAACTTTCCCAATGCCAGGACCCTTTGATAGCGTTCCCTATGTTGTGGTGACCCCCCCAACCATAAAATTATTTTCGTTGCTACTTCATATATGAGTTTTCCGATGGTCTTAGGTGACCCCCATGTAAAGGTCATTCGAGGTGATTAAAGGTGATTCACAGGTTGAGAACCACTGGTCTAAACTGTCATAAGCCTCTCCCATTTTTTCCTCCCCCCCCCACCCCGAATTTTTTTTTTTTTTTTACAAACTTTAAATACCATTATCAGTCAGAAATTTACAGTTTGCAATGGATGTAACGCGAAAAGCAATTGGATGCTAGTTCTAATAATATAGCTTCTCTTTTATCTTTCGGCTAAGAGATTTTCTTTCGGCTAAGAGATTTTCTTTCGGCTAAGAGATTTCTTGAAAGAAATCAACTCCGGACTGTAGGGCAGCAACTGCTTGCGCAGTGAGGGTGCCGGGCGCCACCTTTTTTTGTTCTTAACTTGGAGTGGTGGAATTTTTGAGCCTGCTGCAGGGTGTTATTTTCATGGGTGTGGGGCGGTAAAATCCTCCACCCGCCCCGGGTGGCACTGGCCTTGGCTCAGCCAGTGAACTTGTATCTATCAGAACCAGTAAATGACGGAGCTGTCAGACGTTTGAGTCGCAGCAGTCCAGAATGAGAAAGACGTCCAGAGATGTTCCCTTAGTTAAAAAAAAATATATATCGAACACGATCAATTGTATTCAGTTCACACGATCAAATTTTCGTCAATATATTTTTAACGCAATATTTTGTAACATGGGTGTGGGTTGAGTTTTTACTTTCAAAAAAAAAAAAACAATAAACAAACAACAGTTTTAGAGATCACGATTTTATTTGCAAAGAACAAAAAGTACACGGTCAAAATTTTGTGTTTTCTTTTTCACGCCATAAGTCTGTAACATCAATTAAACAAGTTCACCTGGTAGCAGTTGATGACGATTACCTTCAAAACACTGACGTATGCAAGTTAGGAAGTGTTTTTTTTTTTTTGTTGTTGTTGTTTTTTGGGTGGGGGGGGGGGGCGGGTTTCATAACTCGTACTGTCCATTTTGGTCGAGTACACTGACCTGTTGGAAGTTAAAGAGAGGTGGTGGTGGTGGTTGGGGGGGGGGCTGGGGGAGCTCTGTAAAACACGTGCGTGTGTGAGAACTCTAATACACCCCTAATGTGAGAGCTGTGGGGTCTATTTTAAGCCAATGGCTGCTCCGAGTTTATAGCCCATAGTGGATGAAGTAGTTGAATCCCCGATAAAGCCTGACAAGAAAGAGGCGGACTAATCTCTGACTGTCTCATGGAGACTTAGATCAGCGGGCAGCCTCGCGGGGAAAACCCATTGAGCGAACCTCTTTTATCCCTGCTTGTATTGTGTACCCCGTTGGTTTGTGTTTAGGGTCAAGAGACAGAAACTATTGGGGAATTAAAAAAAAAAATAATAATCATAATTTAAGGTCTCATGGATGGATAAAAATGTGTAAGATTTAAATAAAAAAAAAAAACAACAAACAAATATAATGTAGAAAGGTTAAGAACCTCTAGAAAAGAGCCAGTGTCAAGGGAGATTACCGAGGAGAAAGCGAGGGAGCTGCTCGGTTGGAGATTAGCTCAACGAGAGCGGATGGAACACGGGGGTGGGCGGGTGGGGAGAGAGAGAGAGAGAGAGAGAGAGGGGTAGCCGCGGTGGTTTTAATGTGTCTATAAGTACTCCTAGACTTCCACATAATCTATTTATGTAGGGTGAGCTATGTCTGGCTAGGCCGCCACCCCGCTTCACGCCACCCCCAGCCCCGCGGCAGCCACCACACCCCCCACCCCGTCTCTAGCCCCCACTTCCCCAAATTTTATCCTGAACGCCAAGTAAAATTTGTGACCCTGCCAAGCTTGAATCACAGAGCCGCTAAGCTTGATCACCATTTCGTCGAAAGCAGTTTTCTCTCCCACATTTCTCCCCCTCGCTCTTCTCTCTTTTTTTTCTTCTAACTCCCTCTCTCTCTATTTTCTTTTACCTTCTCTCTCTTTTCGTTTTATTCCACCTTCTCTCTCTCTTCCACCTTCTTGTAAGAGAAAGAGAGAGAGAGAGAGAGAGAGAGAGAGAGAGAGAGAGAGAGAGAGAAGGAAAAAAAAAAGAAATTAGAGAGAGAGGGTGGAAAAAAAGAGAAGAGA
>CAXITT010000215.1:666319-702941 GCA_964033795.1 Lymnaea stagnalis | reverse complement strand
CCCTAACCCAACTGTTGTCTGGCAAACGCGTACCACTACCCTAGCCCTAACCCTAACCCAACTTTTGTCTGGCAAACGAGTACCACTTCCCTAGCCCTAACCCTAACCCAACTTTTGTCTGGCAAACGAGTACCACTTCCTTAGCCCTAACCCTAACCCAACTTTTGTCTGGCAAACGAGTTCTACTTCCCAGACCTAATCAATCTCTTCCGAAACACTTCTCAGGTACATGCTATCTAATAAATGAAGGACTGTTGTAGATGTTAAAATTTGACCTTCACCACCTAACTTGATAAATTTACCCTCCGATTATGCATGCCTCGGTGATGGCCAAAAAAATGCTTCGCCAAATCGGTTCTCAGTAGCTCTGCACGGTGTCCAGAACATTGAAAGGTAACGATGAAACTGGCAGCGCCTTAAATGTAGAGACTAACTGAACGACTGCATTCAAGCTGTTTGAATGGAATAGTAGAACAAGGTATGTTGAAGCTTGAATCAAAAGGCAGGACGATAAGATTTGATTGCTTAGGCATAGGGCCTTCTTCAACGAACAGGACACATGAAAATACCGTAGGTCACAGGAGAGTGATCTGTGTTTATTTGATAGCCTGATCTAATGAAGTTTTTCATCGTTTTGATTATAACTGTTTGTGGATCATCCAATTTTTTTCATTTAACTTTTCTGAATTACTCGAAAAAAATTATTTCCTATTGAAATTAAAATGGCTTTTATAAAAAAAAATTCTGATTGCTTTAACGTTACTGAGAATTTTCCCTTTTTCTTTACTTAATATAAATAAAAAAATATCGTTTGTCCCAATCGTAACAACTTTTAACAACGTTTTGGTTTCACAAAGATAATCTATCTTATCTTACTGTGAGCGATGATGAATACTTGTCGTCTCGATCTCATGTTTGTTATGAACAGAAAGCAATATATAGATTGTGATGAAATTAGGCTGGACTCTAAATTTTTCTATCCCCGCTGTGTAAACCTTTTATTTGTGTTAGTATGAGCTATTGCTGTCTTGGCATGCCTATTGCTGTCTTTGGAATACCTATTGCTGTCCTTGCCATACCTATTGCTGTCTTTGGCATACCTATTGCTGTCCTTGGCATACCTATTGCTGTCCTTGGCATACCCATTGCTGTCCTTGGCATACCTATTGTTGTCCTTGGCATACCTATTGCTGTCTTTGGTATACCTATTGCTGTCCTTGGCATACCTATTGCTGTCCTTGGCATACCTATTGCTGTCTTTGGCATACCTATTGAGAGCTTTGAACCGAGTTACAAGATTCGTCATGGTAATAACCCCCCCACCCCCCCCCCCCCCGATCGCTTAAACGATGCTTCTGGGTAGCCATCAGGGCTTGACATGTGAATAGTTCTTGAATTTGTGGAGTGAATATACATTTGTACAATTTTATTTAATTAATGCATGTTAATTTTTAAATTCATGATTATGTATGTTAAATTGTATGCAAAGCGTGGTGAGCTCAGCCCTAGGCTGGGGTACCGTGCTATATAAAACCAATACTAATAATAATAATAATATACGCTTTATCAATATGTATTATTTTATCATAATTTATTTGTGTTATCTTGACTGAGAAAATCATTTGCCTCGCGTCGGCGCTAGGAATACATGCATGCGATGGCAGTGGTAAGGATAAAAAATTGTTATCCATATCTCAGGTGTTCATCGTTCATGTGCAAGTTTAAGCCACCTTCAGTGCCTCAATCTGAATTCGATGTTGTTGAAAAGGGACATGCCAGCTTATGCCTGTCCACCCAGCGCTGCACATCCGCCTACCCAACCGTTAGCCGGCATCACCAGGGGCTGGAAGGTTTAAGGACTCCAAACCCAAATCATACGTCTGGGAATTATATTCCACAACTGACTGCTGGACCGCCGGGAAGTAATCCCCATAACATACTGCATGGAAGTTGACATCCGTCCCCACGTGAGAACATTCAAAGGCGAGGCTAGAAGGCATCCCTTCCAACATTGAAGTGAGCTCGTGTACTGATAGCTCAAACCAGATCATAAATAACTTCATGCTGATAAGATAAGTTGCAAACGGTCAGAACATTTTTGTCTTGTTGCAAAGCAAAAATTAATGATGAAATGTCGGGTTATTATGGCTGGCCGAGAGCCATAGTCTTCAGATACTAGATTGTAAAATTATATGCCAATTTGGATCTCAGCAACTAATTTTGTATACTTTAAAGACTTGGGATTTCTATGAAGTGTAGCCTTAAGGTAAATGAATAGGTTTGTTCAATTTTAATGAAATCGGTCGTGGACTTCTTTTTGAATTACAAATAAGTGATAAATATAAGTGATGAAAATAAGCGATAAATATAAGTGATAAATATAAGTGATGAGAATAAGCGATAATTAAAAGTGATAAATATAAGTGATGAAAATAAGCGATAAATAAAAGTGATTAACATACGTGATGAAAATAAGCGATAAATAAAAGTGATAAATATAAGTGATGAAAATAAGCGATAAATAAAAGTGATAAACATATGAAAATAAGCGATAATTAAAAGTGATAAATATAAGTGTTGAAAATAGGTGATAAATATAAGTGATGAAAATAAGCGATAAAGAAATGTGATAACTATTAGTGGATGTGAATGAAGATACGTTTTTTTGTGGATGATTTGAATCCAACAGCTCGCACCATCCCCAACGCCCCCCACAAACAACAATAAACAAACAAACAGACAAGCAAATAAACAAAGAGAAGCAAGTTATAACTAAAACAAGTCTTTTCACCACATAGGTTATGTACATGGGCGCCCGCAGGGGGCGGCAAGGGGGGCATTTGCCCCCCCCCTGGATTGATTGGATAAAAGATTTTTAGACAAAAATAGACAAAAAATGTATTAAAGTAAAGAGAAAATAAAGAGAAAGTAACTAAGCTGCTGTCCTGACCGTTCGTTCACCATACATATACGCTACAGTAAATTAAAACTACATTAAAACATTACTAAAAAAATTTAGTCCCCCCCCCGGAAAGTTAATCGATTTTTTGCCCCCCCCCCCTCCCTATGAAAGTTTTCTGCGGGCGCCCATGGTTATGTACCAAGTGCGTTATGTACCAAGGGCGTTGTGTACCAAGTGCGTTTTGTACCAAGTTCATTGTGTATCAAGTGCGTTATGTATTAAGTGATTTTATGTTATTAACGGGCCATATTTCCTGACTTTACTCTTTGTGGAAATATTAGTAAAAATAAAACACCAAATTTTCTTAATCTAATTTATTTGATCAAATGATCGCCAACACAGAGAAGAAATGATTAAATTAAATTTTCTGTTTTTGTTTTTTTTTTTTTTTTTTTTTGTGGGGGGGGGGGGGGGGGGGGGGGGGAGAGCACTACTCAAGACTTCCATATCAATTGAAGGAGTCCACATCATGATACTTATATTATAGTTGTTAACTCTAAATTCACCAGCTCAACACACTAACTAGAGATGACATCAGCTGGCAAATAGGTTTACAACTCATGCATAGGGAAGATAAGACGTTGAATTTAAAACCAAAATGGAATATAAACATTAAATTAATCATTAAATTGCTTTTATGAAATGAACACTATTTGAGGGAGAGAACCAAAAAAAAACAAAATCAACTAAACAATAATAATAGGATTGTTTCCCTTTTTGTTTTGTAATTAAACCTAAGAGTTATTTTTCATAAAGCTAATCATATTAAATGGCTGTAATATAATTTGAGGTAAGAAGGTTTTGATTTTTTAATTTATTCAGAAAATATTTTAAGTTTTTGCCCGAATAACAACCCCTTTTATTTTAATACGTATAAATTGTTCAGTGAAAATGCATTTGTAATCACAACGTACCAAAATGCCAATAACATATATTATCAGGCAGTAGTTTTGAGTAATTTGCAAAAAACGCGTTCATGATAGTTGTGTAGTTGTAGTTCTCAGAAGTAAACTACGATCCAAAAACAAAACAAAAACAAAAAAAAAGAACGCCATTATAAAAAAAAAATGTAAAAAGAAGAAATCAAATATTCCTTTCTTTATAAAGTTTTACGTTGGTGAGTTCTGGCATCTCGTGACATAAAGATTGCGCAAGATAACATAATGTGCCGGCGTCATCCCAAAAAAGTAAAAATATTGTTTTTTAATCTAAATCCGTTAGTTCCCTAATTTCAAAATTTTCAAATTGTGACAGAAAGTTATTTTCTTTATAACAAAGAATCGCTTTAAATTTACTGTTTGTTATAAGCCATTTTCCACCACTAATTTCTTGCTAAGGCTTGTGCTATCTTATGTACGGCAGTAGTTTTGGAAATAGTGGAACAAGGTATGTGGAAGTTTTAAATTGAAATTGAAATTTCTATTTCTTGTCCCTTCGTCATTTATTCTTTAAGCTGACGAATGCTTAGCCGAAATGTTCTCATTGTATTGTCCTTTCTTTCTGTTTCAAGCTTTCACATACCTCGTTCCACTATTCCCTTCACATCGCTTGAACGCAGTGCAACATTTATTATCCATTCATATTTGCTATGTTCTGTTTCCAAATATTTAAAAGGAGAAACCTCTCTCTTTCATGAACTCCAATGCTTTCACTTCTATTTTAGATTTCTTTGTATCCGAGGTACGTCTCCGAGGTCTTGCATGCAATGCTTCTTTTTTTTCAACTATAGCGTCCACGTCGATGACCTTTTCACTCTTCAGCATGGGACTGAGCTTTTGTTCTAGAAAAACATAGCGCGGGTCGCTGGTGAGGCTTTCTATGCGCTGTCCATATTTGCTGACTGGCTTTTCCCGACTCAACCAAGAAGGACCGGAAGTTGTAATGGAGGATACACTTCCTGTGACCGCGTTAGACGGGGTCAGGGACGAAATCCACAGAGCAGGCTTGGACGCCCGGGGTGACTCTGAGCTCCATAGAGAAGCTGATGTTTGGGATTGCAGCGTTGTCTCTGATATTCTCCTGTTAACTGCCGTTTTTGATAACCTTGATTGGGGCAGGCCACTGGCAACGGCAGGTTTCATGGAATTAGCTGTAAGACTATTCCTTTTGGAGGAGAAATGTAAGTTATCCAAAGACTGTGCCGTCTCCTTCATCCCATTCGATACCTGTCCTAGACGCACGCCAGGAAAGTCGTTTACAACTGACACAGTGTTCAGTTCATACGTTTTTGTTTGAGATGCGCTAATATTTTCATTTGCTATGTTTGGTTCATTTTCTAGAACAAATTTAACGCTGGGATTCAGTGTGCCATCGACACTGCTGGAACTACCTGGTAACACGTTGGCCGGTTGTGGCTTCTCCGTGTAAGCTGAGCGTGTGATTGACGAAGAGTTCTTTGATGTTCTCCGATTTGACGAGTGAAGGCGAATTCCCGCTTCGGTAGGGGCGGAGAAAATGTGTCTGAGCGCCGGCTTCTTCTGTTGCCTGTCTTCGAAAATTTTCTTTTCGTAAGCGTTCTGGATCAGAAACTTGTAGCGCTCTTTAGAAAGCTCGAGAAGCTTCGCTTTCAGCATGCGCTCTTCCGTGACGTTGTCTGCCAGCTGACCCGAGTTCCTCGTCACATCCGGTGTTAGAGAGTACTCGTTGTTGTTGCGCACCCAAGCTTGGATTTCTTTCATGGCACTTGTTCGGTTTTTGATGAATTTCGACTTCATCCCTGACGGAGCACTTCTAGGTTTGAGGGATGTCATTTTCAGTTTTGATGTTATAGATCTACGTTGACGTATTAACAGGTACGAAGAGTATCAGGTTTAATTGTTTTTGTCTTTGAAAAGCAAAGCTGCTCGTTCGATCTCATTTGAAGTTAAAATTATATATAGTTCATAAGTCATTTTGAACAACTGTCTTATCTGACGGCTGATGAAATTTTAAGCCAATGCATGGCGGAGATCGTCTTTTTCTGAGTCATCACAGCTGTAGATACATCAAGGGAATGTTATATGTTTTTCATCGTACATTAATAATAATTTTGACACGAAATTAAAGAATAGTTTTACATATAACTATAGAGTAACATGCCAAATCTATGGTTACATATAAAGAAAGGAAAATATTTTTTCTTAGCATACACGGGCTTTAAGGAAGATAAATATTACTATTGATGGTAACTTACATCTCCAAAAGACTTCAGGGAAAAGATGTGTTGTTTTTCCTCTTTTTTTTGTTCGAGTAAACACAGTCGACGTATGAATTTAAATAACCGACATGTGCATATGTCACTAATATAATTGTATTGCAAGGCTACCACATTCTATTAGGGCCAAAGATGTGTATATGTCACCTATATAATTGTATTGCAAGGCTACCACAATCCATTATGGCCAAAGGTGTGTCTATGTCACTGATATAATTGCATTATAAGGCTAACACATTCCATTAGGGCCAAAGATGTGTCTATGTCACTGATATCATTGTATTGTAAGGCTATCACATTCCATTAGGGCCAAAGATGTGTCTATGTCACTGATATCATTGTATTGTAAGGCTATCACATTCCATTAGGGCCAAAGATGTGTCTATGTCACTGATATCATTGTATTGTAAGGCTATCACATTCCATTAGGGCCAAAGATGTGTCTATGTCACTGATATCATTGTATTGTAAGGCTATCACATTCCATTAGGGCCAAAGATGTGTCTATGTCACTGATATAATTTCATTGTAAGGCTACCACATTCCATTAGGGCCAAAGATGTGTCTATGTCACTGATATCATTGTATTGTGAGGCTATCACATTCCATTAGGGCCAAAGATGTGTCTATGTCACTGATATAATTGTATTGCATGGCTACCACATTCCATTTGGGCCAAAGATGTGTCTATGTCACTGATATAATTGTATTGCATGGCTACCACATTCCATTAGGGCAAAGGGACTGACATTTGATCAATAAGTTATCTATTGTAAATCATTAAATGGCGCCATTGATTACTGTCGTGACGGGACACACATACACAAGATCGTGTTTTTGGCCCTGCCAGCTAACCATGACCGGTCTTATAACTAACCCCTAGCTGACTTACGAAAGTAAAGTAAAACACCTATAGGATTCAGTACTGGAAAGACTGCTGAAGTCCCAAGACCATTTTAAATATAAACAATGGTACGAGTTTAAAACGACGTCCAACTGCTTATGGGAATAGTTGTCGTTGCTAAGAGAAGGCCCCTTTTCAGAAATAAGTGTGCTAAATAAATGTTAGAAATAATTACTTAAGTTTTACTAGAAGGTATCGGTTAAGTAATCTTGAAGAAAAACATAAGGGAACAATTTAACCTCAAAATTGATGCATTTGAGAAATTCATATATTGAAGAAATTGATCCATTGAAGAAATTGAAATTTTTTAAAAGAAATTGATACATTGAAGGAATTGATATATTGGAGCAACTAATATATGAAGAAATTGATACATTTAAGAAATTGATTTATTGAAAAAAATTGATAATTTAACAAATTTTTTTTTTCGTCAAAGAAAGAAAAAAACATTACGGAAACTCAAACAAATTCAGATTTTGAATCAATACAATAACGTCAATAACGAATCTACTAGCTCGTTATAAGACGTGCGTGAAGATGTCATCTTTTCACACAGTGGCGACCTATTAATAAAGTTGGTCAATAATTGGGTTTTAATGACAATAACTTGGTGTGTACTCTTCTAAGCCCAAAGACTAATCTACTATCTGGTTATAAGACGTGCGTGTAGATGTGATCTTTTGACACAGTGGAGATAATTGGTCAATAATTTTTTTTTAATGACATTCACTTGGTGTGTACTCCTCTAGGCGCCTAATGATTAACATTTCTTGCAAGCTGGTTGTGTTAATTTATGAGGGGAAGAAAATTAACAGAAAAATGATAACCAAAAATATTCAAACATCCACGAAATATCTTGTATAATTTCACTAAAATAACGCACAATATTATATCGAAACGATTGCGACCAGTTAGTGCAGCTACAAACTAAAAAAAAATCACGATAAATCTGTTCATCCGTTATGTGTCTGACGATAAATCTGTTCATACGTTATGTGTCTGACGATAAATCTGTTCATACGTTATGTGTCTGACGATAAATCTGTTCATCCGTTATGTGTCTGACGATAAATCTGTTCATACGTTATGTGTCTGACGATAAATCTGTTCATCCGTTATGTGTCTGACGATAAATCTGTTCATACGTTATGTGTCTGACGATAAATCTGTTCATACGTTATGTGTCTGACGATAAATCTGTTCATTACGTTATGTGTCTGACGATAAATCTGTTCATCCGTTATGTGTCTGACGATAAATCTGTGCACCTGAAACAATTGAGTTACGCCCATGGTGCAGAAAACGGCAACTCAGTTTATAATTTTCAAAGTCCAGCTACTTACCAAGTCCTTAATAAGGTTCCATGTCTTAACCACATGCTCGGAAGAATCAGCTCTAGCAACACACCATCAACACGTCAGTGTGGTCTGTGATTAGTTCAAACCTACAACCCCGCACTTGGCCCTCTGTGCCATGAACAACGTTTTGTCGGTAATCAGAAAGACAGGAATTAAAGCAGAACGAGCCATGATCCCGGAATTAGCTACTAATCTCCTAATCCGCCCTTGGAGCCCCAGACATCGCTTATCAGCCCTGAACAACTTGGTTGGCCAAGCAAGATAATTTAATTGCACTTCTTAGCCGAACCCACCCCCAACCTCCCACCTCACCCCACCCATTCGGACCACTTGATACAGTTGAACGTATTGATTCAACCGTCAGAAGTAATTAGGGCTTTGTGGGTTGGCAAAATAATTTAGGGCCCAAAATCATTGGTTTGACATACACCTTTTGACTCTTTGGCATTTCTTTTTTTTAGATTGTATAGACATGAACTTATTGAGAGAAAAGTCATTATCTTAATTACTTTATTATTATTATTAGTGGTGGTTTCATATAGCGCGGTGCCCCAGGCTCGGGCAGGGCTCACCACGCTGTACATACAATTTAACGAACGTAATCATGAACTTAAAAATTAACATACAGTCATTAACTAAAACAAAACAAATGTATATTCACTCCGCACATTCGAGAACTATTGACGTGTCAAGCCCTGGGCGGCTACCCAGCAGCATCGTTTAAGCGATCAGAGGGTGGGGGAGGGGGGGAGGGAGGGATCAGTCAGAATAGTAAAGTTTAAAAAGATTTGTTTGGGTGCAGTTTTGAAGGCTGTGATGGTCGGAAGAGAATTCCATTGTTTTGGGGGCACAGAAAGAGGAGAACGATCGTTTGCCGTATGTTTTAGTGCGAGTCTTGGGGACAGAAATAATACGCGAGTCTGCGGAGGAGCGAAGCTGTCGAAGCGGTGAATAGACAGAGAGAAGTTCGTTTGGAGTGGAAGGGGAGGAATTCGAGAGAAGGTTTTGGGAGAGACCAGAGAGTGTGTAGACAATTCATGCTTGTACAGTGAGCCAATGATGCAAATGAAGTAGTGGTGTGCAATGGTACCTCTAAGGTTTGTTGGTTCGTGTGCGAAATCATAAAGTTGTGTGTAGATTTTTACAGCATCAATTTTTTTGTTCGCAAAATGTTCAGCCTACAGACACTTAAGTGGAAATTAGCTGCGCGGTACTCAAAACTGCTGCGTGGCGTCTGTGAGATTGCTGCGCGACCGCCCAGCCGCGCAGCTTAAAGGGAACATTGGTGGTGTGACGTGATCACGTTTTTTTTTTTGTCTTTAGAATTAGCCTAGCAGCTTAGTTTTGAACCTTTTGTAATTTTTCTAAGACGTGTTTTGGTGAACCTTATGAAAGAGAGTTACAATAGTAAAGACTAGAGAGAACTAGCGCACTGACTAGGTTTTTTTTTTTCGCTAACTGTGAGGTAGTGGCGGATAGAGCTTATCTGACGAATAGAGGTGTATGCAGAGCGACAAATGTGAGAGATGTGATTATCGAGAGACATGTTGTTAGACAGAATATAACCAAGATTCATAGCGGAGAATTTAGCTGTATATAGGAGTTACCTACATGAAATGAAGTGGGGAGAACTGAGTTGGAGGATGATTTGTGATTGTGAATAAGGAGTGCTTGTATTTCGTCATCATTAAGCTTCAACTTGATGAGTGTCTTCCATGACTTGACATCACAAAGGCCTCCCACAAAGTCCAGACAGCAGAATAGACAAGAGATATGTTAACTATAAACGTATGTTAAAGTTAATTATAAGCCTTGACATTTAAAAAGAAAAGCGCTGAGCGAATAAAAAATTATACTTTGCCCTAAAGTGCGAAATGAAATCATGATTCAAACTTTATATTTGTTTTGGAAGAGTTGAAGTCTTAAATAAGTAAGTTATGGAGATTTAATCCCAAGTCACATCTAGAAAATCTACACTAAAAGAATTAATTAACTGACGCTATATTTACCGCACGAAGCCATTGATATGGCGAGCAATGCAAACACACAATGGAACTGATTGGTAGAGTCAAGTTGGCCGCACCTGTCTAAGCTAATCGATAAACGTGTTATTGAACAATCTATTGATTCTAGGATACTTGTAGTCCGGGGATCAAATTAATTCACCTCATTTATAAAAAAAATAAAAAATATAAATTATCATAAATTGGAATTAAGCTTATTGAATCGACCCTTTTATAAATCTGTGCTCATTGCAGGTCAATCACGAATGTAACTAAAATAAACACACAAAAAAATTACCTGTATAATACTATGGCTTTTAAAGGTTTGAGCACGGGAAACGTTACCAATGGTGAAACAAGAATTCGACCGACGAATGTAACAAATATTTGAAAGGTAGAATTTAACACAGCTGAATTTAACAGGTGCTAAGTAAACAATAATAATTGTGCTTTCAGAAACACATTTGTGGGCAGTCTTGTGTGAGCAGCCATTGGTGCATTAAAAGCAAGCACCTACCACGACGATGGGCACGGATCAAAAGTGTTGGAAGACAAGGACGCTGAACATAATACCACCATATTTTAAAATTACCAGTATACCATGTTTCTAAATGGTAAAAAAACAACAACTTCTAGTGCATTATCAACATCAACGTGCATATCAATGAAGGGGGCCTGTCAAAAAAAAAAATATCTAAGTAACAGTTAAAAAATAAAATATTCCCTTATTAAAACAAAAAAAACCAGATTGATAATACATATTTTAAACATTGATTTAGGAAAGCTCATCCTATTCCAGTTAATAGTCAAACTTAGCACAGCAAAAACACAAAAGTAAAAGACACATCTGTTTTTTTAAAAGTATATCTAATTTTAAAAAAAAAATATATATATTTACAATGCCAATTTCATGGCTGATTATCAAATAAAAAAATAAAAAAAATAAATAAAATAAAACCTATTCCAAACTTAGCCATTTTAGTTACCGCTAAGAATAGGGGCTCTATAAAAATCGTTCAGGTAATGAATCTTTTCAATGTATTCAATAGAAATCTTAAGGATTTTGCAAAGATGATACCTTTAAAATTGTCACTACACCGGCCTCCAGCGCAAAAAGAACTAAGTCTTGATATTTTACCACAGAGATTATTTTAAGGTTCGATTACGAGCAAAAATAATTTTATAAAATTTTAATATTAGAATCGCTTGAAAAACGCGAAAGATCAATAGTTTTATTGCCCGCCTCCCCCCCCCCCCCGCCCGTTTGTGGATATTATTAGCTTGAAATCCATTGCTATTTTAAGAGGTATTATAAAAGATATGTTTACCGAGTTTGCCCAAAGTGCAACAATATGCGTAGAAGCTTGCATTGTAACCGAATCCTTCTGGTATAGTTTTGGCTTTTGTAAGGAAAATACACCGTAGGGCCTCAGCTTTTAAGGAACGTACACCTTATCAATAATTCAACACACTAAGGTAAATCTATTATGGACTAAAAGTATTCAGTAAGTAGCAAAGTGTGCCACTGAGCCATTGTTATACGCATCAAATGCACACTCCCCTTTAGTGACGTCACAATACTCATTAGGGGCGCAAATCACAAACCTAGGAGTGTCCCTTCCAATACAGATCTACTATATAAAGGTGCTTATCATAAAACTGACTTAAATTTTTGTGGCTGTGAAATAAAGGGAACTAATTAGCGACAACGTATTTCATATGTAAGTTACGTCCCTTTGAATCTCTAGCTTGGTAACCTATACACATTTTTTTTTCATGAAATAACCAAATTAAACCTGTAACACACAATGGCTTCATATAGCTTATTTTCACAACTTCTAGGAAGCTAAAAAAAACAAAAAACAACACAACTATAGACTACTAAATGTTGTTAACTTTGTGATTTGAACTGTGAAGATGTTACTTGAAAGTGCACGAGATTATACTCATTGAATAAGACTTAAAACATGAGTCTGTTTAAACCATGCCGAAAGTATGTGTAAACCATGACAAAAGTATGTGTAAACCATGACAAACGTATGTGTAAACCAAGACAAAAGTATGACTAGGCGATGAAAACAGACTGTCTAACCCATAACAAAAGTCTGTCTAGACCATGACAAACTTTTGTCTTACCCATTGTCATAAAAAAATTGTCACCTATTTAACTATTTCACGTAAGAAAAGTTTGGGTGCAAATCAGTCATTTAAAAAAAAAACCATTGGATAGTAGGTCATGACACCTGGTTTGGCAGTGTGAGCGAATGTATCATTATCTATCGGGACTGTGTAACAGGGGGGGGGGTGGAACGTGTGGTCCCTGTGACGTAATGGCAGATCAACAAATAGGTTAACTTTTACAGTTTTGTTTATCGGCAGACCTGCATCAGTGTGGGTCCTAATAGAGACAGGATTGTGATCATGCCTGGGGAAACACGGGACTATTGTAGCAGCTCTGTGAGACTGATAATGTCTGGGGAAACACGGGACTATTGTAGCAGCTCTGTGAGAATGATCATGTCTGGGGAAACACGGGACTATTGTAGAAGCTCTGTGAGAATGATCATGTCTGGGGAAACACGGGACTATTGTAGCAGCTCTGTGAGAATGATCATGTCTGGGGAAACACGGGACTATTGTAGAAGCTCTGTAAGAATGATCATGTCTGGGGAAACACGGGACTATTGTAGCAGCTCTGTGAGAATGATCATGTCTGGGGAAACACGGGACTATTGTAGAAGCTCTGTGAGAATGATCATGTCTGGGGAGACACGGGACTATTGTAGCAGCTCTGTGAGAATGATCATGTCTGGGGAAACACGGGACTATTGTAGAAGCTCTGTGAGAATGATCATGTCTGGCGAAACACGGGACTATTATAGCAGCTCTGTGAGAATGATCATGTCTGGGGAAACACGGGACTATTGTAGAAGCTCTGTGAGAATGATCATGTCTGGGGAAACACGGCACTATTGTAGCAGCTCTGTGAGAATGATCATGTCTGGGGAAACACGGGACTATTGTAGCAGCTCTGTGAGAATGATCATGCCTGGGGAAACAAGGGACTATTGTAGAAGCTATGTGAGATTGATCATGTCTGGGGAAACACGGGACTATTGTAGAAGCTCTGTGAGAATGATCATGTCTGGGGAAACACGGGACTATTGTAGAAGCTCTGTGAGAATGATCATGTCTGGGGAAACACGGGACTATTATAGCAGCTCTGTGAGAATGATCATGTCTGGGGAAACACGGGACTATTGTAGAAGCTCTGTGAGAATGATCATGTCTGGGGAAACACGGGACTATTGTAGCAGCTCTGTGAGAATGATCATGTCTGGGGAAACACGGGACTATTGTAGAAGCTCTGTGAGAATGATCATGTCTGGGGAAACACGGGACTATTGTAGAAGCTCTGTGAGAATGATCATGTCTGGGGAAACACGGGACTATTGTAGAAGCTCTGTGAGAATGATCATGTCTGGGGAAACACGGGACTATTGTAGAAGCTCTGTGAGAATGATCATGTCTGGGGAAACACGGGACTATTGTAGAAGCTCTGTGAGAATGATCATGTCTGGGGAAACACGGGACTATTGTAGAAGCTCTGTGAGAATGATCATGTCTGGGGAAACACGGGACTATTGTAGAAGCTCTGTGAGAATGATCATGTCTGGGGAAACACGGGACTATTGTAGAAGCTCTGTGAGAATGATCATGTCTGGGGAAACACGGGACTATTGTAGAAGCTCTGTGAGAATGATCATGTCTGGGGAAACACGGGACTATTGTAGAAGCTCTGTGAGAATGATCATGTCTGGGGAAACACGGGACTATTGTAGAAGCTCTGTGAGAATGATCATGTCTGGGGAAACACGGGACTATTGTAGAAGCTCTGTGAGAATGATCATGTCTGGGGAAACACGGGACTATTGTAGAAGCTCTGTGAGAATGATCATGTCTGGGGAAACACGGGACTATTGTAGAAGCTCTGTGAGAATGATCATGTCTGGGGAAACACGGGACTATTGTAGAAGCTCTGTGAGAATGATCATGTCTGGGGAAACACGGGACTATTGTAGCAGCTCTGTGAGAATGATCATGTCTGGGGAAACACGGGACTATTGTAGAAGCTCTGTGAGAATGATCATGTCTGGGGAAACACGGGACTATTGTAGAAGCTCTGTGAGAATGATCATGTCTGGGGAAACACGGGACTATTGTAGCAGCTCTGTGAGAATGATCATGTCTGGGGAAACACGGGACTATTGAAGAAGCTCTGTGAGAATGATCATGTCTGGGGAAACACGGGACTATTGAAGAAGCTCTGTGAAAACTGCGTTTTCCTTTTGAAAGGTGAAAGTAAATGTAAAGTAATAAGGCGAGAATTGTTACTTCTTAGCATGTTTTATAGGTTACCTGACGTATGGTGTCATGAGCTGTATCAGTTCTTTTGAGAACATTCTGGAATCATTTATGTGGCTTGAATGTAACACATGCACTTTTATTTTAGTGGCTTGAAAATAGCACATACACTTTTATTCTAGTGGCTTGAATGTATCACATACACTTTTATGTTAGTAGCTTGAATGTAACATATACACTTTTATTTGAGTGGCTTGAATGTAGAATATACACTTTTATTTGAGTGGTTTGAATGTAGAACATACACTTTTATTTTAGTGCCTTGAATGTAGCACATTCACTTTGATTTTAGTTGCTTGAATGAAGCTCATACACTTTTACTTTAGTGGGTTGAATGTAGCACATTCACTTTGATTTTAGTTGCTTGAATGAAGCTCATACACTTTTACTTTAGTGGGTTGAATGTAGCACATTCACTTTGATTTTAGTTGCTTGAATGAAGCTCATACACTTTTACTTTAGTGGGTTGAATGTAGCACATTCACTTTGATTTTAGTTGCTTGAATGAAGCTCATACACTTTTACTTTAGTGGGTTGAATGTAGCACATTCACTTTGATTTTAGTTGCTTGAATGAAGCTCATACACTTTTACTTTAGTGGGTTGAATGTAGCACATTCACTTTGATTTTAGTTGCTTGAATGAAGCTCATACACTTTTACTTTAGTGGGTTGAATGTAGCACATTCACTTTGATTTCAGTTGCTTGAATGAAGCTCATACACTTTTACTTTAGTTGCTTGATTGTCGCACCTACAATTTTATTTTGTGGCTTGAATTTAGCACACACACTTTTATTTTGGTGGCTTCAGTGTAGCACATACAATATTTTTAGTAGCTTGGATGTAGCACGTACACTTTTTTTAGGGGCTTGATTGTAGCACATACACTTTTATTTTACATAGTTTGCCATGAATGTCTCCATCATTACATTACGTAGTGGACAGAATAAAAAGCTTTAGTAAGAAAGTATCTTTATTATTTTCTTCTAACCTCAACCTTTAAGTAAAGGGCCCTTCTAGTATTTACAACTTTGACTAGTTAAATAAATTACTGATATTTTTTTTTACTCCCTATGAAAAATAAAGTATACTCACAGAACACCGTTTTTATGTTTTATTAAAAAAATATTTTTTACAATTTTTTTGGGTCCATTTCTATATTAGTTCATGTATTGATACATTTTGAATTAATTAAAAATAAAAGCCATTTCAAACTATTTTATGCACACGGGTGCATATATTTAGAACCGCTGGAGAGAACAAAAAAAAATATGACTAACTTAACGGAGGACAGCTTAGAAATAAATCCACATAATGTGTATGAATGGTTAGATTATTGATCACATCTAAATATGTCACTCGGTTGAACGCGTCTCGCCGTAACGTAGTCATTGTTTGTATAAAATGAACCCTTTGTCTGCTTACATTTGGTCCCATAGCGTTGTGTTGTGTTCTACATTCAGACAACAGTTCGCAGAATGTCAGAATAAGATACACAACTAACTACAAGAACATACTTTAAATTTGTGGATTAGATAATTTGTTAATTTTTTATTATCATAATTTTTTTATTTACATTGTACTTATGTTCAAGTTAAAGAAGTCACATGCACTGAAACATGTCAATAACTTCATTTCATCAATTAAATTATTCTTTTTTTTTAAATTGAAAAATTAATAAAAGCAAACTTTATTCTCGAGTGCCATGCACATATTTGTTTTCCTTAATTATTAAAACTTGATTGTATTCATTTTATTGTATTATTTCATAACTATCTTTAATATAGTTACCATTAAAGTATGTGGCATTGCCCGCCATCAGTTTCCATATAATAAGAAACGGGGTCACGACTTATAGTTTAGCGGGCTTAGGACATTAATGTTAACCTAATAATTGAGATTTTTTGGAGACATTTGTTAACAAATGCAAATTAGCCAGACGATCTCAAGCGGTGACGCGGTGTCTGGAAGATTAACGATTTTTTTGCCCCCCCCCCCCCCCCCCCCCCCCCCCCCCCCCCTTGGAGACATTTGTTAACAAATGCAAATTAGCCAGACGATCTCAAGCGGTGACGCGGTGTCTGGAAGATTAACGATTTTTTTGCCCCCCCCCCCGCCCCCGCCCACCCACCCACAACACACTGGGCACTCGGTGGCGCTTGATCGCTTCCGGCCACAAGCTGTTAAGTTGCTCCTATGTTAACTCGTCTGTGATATCTACAACACAGGTAAGCTGATCGTTTTTGGGCTGGGGTACCACGCTAAATAATACCACTGTAATAGTTAAGATAATAATTGTATTGACATTATTCACAATGAGCACCGTATAACATGTCATAAGGGGGATAATAGTTAGCGTTTTTTTTATAAAATAGGTTTTACCTCTTGTTTAGCGACTTCCACTCATCTCTATGTTATATGATCCGTGATGTTTCTTAATAACACAAATAATAACATGGTTTTGATTAGATTGAACTATATATATTTTAAGTCTGTTTATAATTTTGGCCCTGCCGTCAGTTATTCATTTTTTATAAAACACAATTTAAGTAACTATACACAAAAAACTATAGATTACCTTATAAACATTAACATAAAGGATAAATATTCAAATAAATTTATTTAACAGTTGAAGAAATCGTCACATATTTAAAATCGTATCCTGAAATTTGTTTGAAAGAAATTTCGTCGACGGAAGATTGGTCGAATCTTTTTTTTTCACGTTTCACGTTAAAATTTTGCATCAAATTTCTTCTTGAGCGCATCATTTTCTTTTACTATATAGCACACCGCGTTCAAAAAGAAATTTGACGAACATTTGATCGTAGGAACTGAAACAAAATTTAGACTAAAATTCCGTTCGATCAAATTTCCGCCGATCAATTTTCCGTCAACAAAATTTCTTTCAAACAAATTTCCGGTAAACCTTTAAAATAGTAAAAGCGTACGCATAAATGTCGTCCAATAGGACTGGGTCTGTTACAAAAGAAAACAGTTTTACATTATAAAAAAACAAAAACTTTTTATAGTTAATAAACATTTTTTGCTATATACTTCATAAGGCATTAAAACGGCTGGCTGCAGCTTTTATTATTGCTCACGGTGGTGCAAAAGTCTTATTTGAAAATTGTTTCTATTAATTAATATCCTTATTTTTTTCCATTTCTTAAGTGTGCTCAAGAAGATTCAAACTCTTTGCACTTGTGAATTGTGTGACGTCGTGGGTCCTGTAATTCTCCCCCGGACACCTACCATGTCCGTCAGGTCACACAGCCCTGGAAGAGACTCGTCGAACGGAAGTAGTCCAGGCCTTCAGGCTGTTTCCGGAATCAGCAGGACACGTGGGCTTCCGGAAGAGTGGACGCTGCCACAGGAGTGGAACATAGAGAAAAGGGAACCTTTTGATGTGAGTATAGAGAATACGGAACCATTTTGATCTGCGTGTAGAGAGCGGGGAACATCTTCATGTAAGTATGGAGAATACGGAACCTTTTGAAGTGAGTGAGTCATTGACGTGGAAATGATGTGGAGATTTTATTCCCTCAATGAACCCCTCACCAAGTGCTGTTCGGTCAATGATAAATGTAAATCAGCGGTTCTCAACATGTGGGTCCCGACCCCTTTGGGGGGTCGAACGAAGCTTTCCCAGGGGTCGCCGAAGACCATCAGAAAACCCATATTCTGTACAGTTATGAAGCAGCAACGAAAATAATGTTGTAGCTGGTGGTCGCCAAAACACGAGGCACTGTACTTAAGGATCGCGGCAGTAGAAAGGTTGAGAACCACTGATGTAAATGATAAACGTAATGTCCCTAAAACATAAATGTAGGGGTAACATTAAAAAAAAAAGTGTTGAGATGAAAAGATCATTCAATGACTTACGTTACGTAAATCACATTGCAAAAACTGCTTGAATTTTTTTTATCTGGTATTGCTTAACAAAGTTTATTATCTGGTATAGCTTAACAAAGTTTATTATCTGGTATAGCTTAACAAAGTTTATTATCCGGTATAGCTTAACAAAGTTTATTATCTGGTATTGCTTAACAAAGTTTATTATCTGGTATAGCTTAACAAAGTTTATTATCACTTTGAGCAATGCGAGTATTAAAATGTCATAAGTCAGAGATACATTTTGTAAATGTAATAAATCAAAGATAACTATTAAAATGTCAATAAATCAAAGATACCTATTAAAATGTCAATAAATCAAAGATACCTATTAAAATGTCAATAAATCAAAGATACCTATTAAAATGTCATAAATCAAAACAAAAACACAGGAGTTCAAAAATGAATTTTGCGAAGATCCCCCAAATGATGAATGAGTCAATGGGGGGGGGGTACCAGGGTCAGGGGGGCACATAAGTGGGTTAGTGCCCATAGACGGGTTAGGGACACATAGTTTGTTTAAAGGGCATAAAGTTAAATATACATATAAAAGAGTATAATAGTTGGGTCTGGAAAGATTTACATGTGTTAAGAGACAGAAGCTTGGTTCAGGAGGGAAATACATTGGTATTGTCACGGTCAGATCGCGTGAGTTCTCTGGATCAGCTAATTTGACCAATCGTGGGTGAGTTTCTTTTTCCCGTGTGCCACACGAGTTTTATTTTTCTCGGTCAGGTGTGCCCGGTGTGCTGTGTCGGGAGTAACCACGTGATGATAGGAGTGTCTAAAAAGGGGAGATGAGTTTCAGAGAGCGTGACAGTGGCGAACGCGATGGATTGGATGTGAGGACCTTAGTTTATTGAGGGAGATTTTTCTATGGATGGCAGAGGACTTCTGTAACTATATTTTTTATATTATGTGCAGCTTTTTTTCTGGACACAAATTTTGTATTCTGAAAACAAGCGGATGTTTACTATGCATTTGTCCACTGTCAGGAAGATGGAGGCAATAAATCATATGAACCCTGAAGCCTTGCATCGTTGGTTTTAATAAATACTTGGACTATTCAGCACAGCAGCTCTGTAGGGGCTAGACAACAGGGGTTCTAGACCCTTGAAAATTGTTCTGTGGCTAGTACGCAGGGGACTGACCCCTAGACAACGTACGTCACGCCAAGTAGCGGTGGGTCAAAGTGCACTCTTCTGGGTCAAAGGTCACATTAGGTGGGTCAAAGGGCACATAGTTGGGTCACGTGTTATATTGAAACGTATGAGCCTTGACTCCGTTACGGAGCAGTCAAGACGGACTTAATTAATGTCTGCATTGAGAAGGTTCCAATGGTAGCCTGGGAAAGTAGCGTGAATATTCAAAACTTCTTCAGTGTGTTTGTAATGTTGAGACGCAAGTGCACCGTATGAAGACGTACACCCCCGCCCCCAAAGTAGTAATCAATAAATCCTAACCAAGACGCTGGGTGCGATTGCCACAGTTAAAGAAATTTAGTTTTTTTTCTTTTTTTTTTTGAAATTCTTCAAGCCTTGATATCACAAAATTATCCTTTTCTATATAAATAACAAGTTTTAATTGTTTCATTCTTGACCACAATGAATGAGGTGGACTGTCATATTAAGAGGTGTTAACTATATTAGCTATTAACTTATCCTTTTTCATTTTAAGAAGCGACATTACTTAAATACAAGAGAGTGGCACTGTTAAGCCAGCACAGTGAACGTCTATCCGGTAACCTACCACCAGAAATGACCCACCAGAAATGACCCACCAGAAATGACCCACCAGAAATGACCCACCAGAAATGACCCACCAGAAATGACCCACCAGAAATGACCCACCAGAAATGACCCATTTTATGTTCATTTCATGGAATAAAAACAAAACAACTACATTTGTATTCTTTTAACTCTCTTCAGCTTTTGCCGTCATCGTTCTTCAGTTTTGATCATAAGTTAATTAAGTGCTTCATAGTCATTGTATGTATTTTGGTTTCAATTTTGTTAGTTAGTCCTGTCTAATCGAGTGTATACATAATAATTATAGAGATTTTACTCAATGATGTAATGAAATCAGTTGGGAGTTGGGAGTTAGAAGAAAACCCCATATTTTAACATCCAATTATATAGTGTATGAAGGGAGATAACCAAGGTAATAAGTAGACTGTTTTATTCCGACCTAATGATCGACTCTTGCTTAATATCTGGTTGTTGGTGAATTTTCATTAAATGACATATCATATCTGCAAGGCATGATTACACATGCCACCAAGGCATTCTAGTTTCAAAAAAGGTTACACATATTATTAGAAAAAAGCAAAAAAAAGTTGTTTGTTTCCTCACAAAGTCTGGTTTTCCAGTGGTTAAACACTCACTTCCAGGAAATTTTACAACTTCCGCAATTGAACATGTGATCGATAAACTTTCCTTGACTTATTTTGGACAGAATTGGAAAAAAGATGTACAGAGCCAAATCACTAATATCTCAAGATCTGTAGTAAGTTTGTTTGTTGTTTTTTTTTTATTAATAAGAGGGGAGTTTTATTTTAATTTTGTTAAAAAAAAAAGTGTTCTTCTAAATCTGTTAAGATTAATCTCTTGACTAACGTGTGAAGTTTTGAGTCATCAATTTTAATTTTACCTGCTTCTTGACAGGTTAAAATCAGACGCTACGATACCACAATATAATTTATCACGGAGTCTACCTTCATAAACTAAAATATGATAGAAACGAATTTTGAGACACAGAATAGGGAAAACTAAGTTTTCATATTTTAATTTTGTTAGGTGAAATTAATTTTTAAAATACCTAGTCTAATCTCTGCTGGTTGCTTTATTTGAATATGAACTGTTTTAGGGTACTTTTTAAAATACTTTTTGGCATTGGAAAAAAAATTACAGTTTATAGTTTATAATTTTCACAAAAACCAGTAAGCTATTTCCCAAGAAAATGTTTGTTTGTTCTCAGAAAGTCTCAGAAATGCATTGAGACAATTAAAAATTATTTTACCTTTTTTTCGACGGAAGCAATATTGTTTCAGGCTAATGAATTATTATTCAAATAAATATTGAATAAGCACATGTTTATGCACAATGAATATTACAAAAGACAAATTTTATTTTTACAACCCTTTTAACTTTTTAGAAATAGGAGTAACGCTAGCAAAATTTAATGCATTTTATATAAATTTTAAAAAAAAACTTTATTAATATTAATTTTATTCATATTTCCTATAGATTTTAGGGATAAGATGGGTCCGCTAGTAATTAACTTGATGTTGGCTTTTGTAGTCTCTGCTTTGATCTGCGCTGTTTCGACTAATTTTAAATTTAACATTTAAAGTTGTTTTTTTTTTTAAATTTCTCACGCACACATCATCTTACTTCTTAAAATTAATTGCATGTGAAACAGACTCGCTCTCTTGAAATGTATCCTCACCCGGATGTTGGCTCAGGGCTATCCAGTGGATACCGCCATCACAATGGCAGCAAGACAGGCGCTCCCTACAGCTACTAAGAATAAGCTTGAACAATATATTATGACTTGATGTTGAAAGCAAGTGAGCGCTCAAGTAAACATTGAGCAACGACAACTGGTTGCATGAGGTGCATGGAGTTCATTCTTGATATAACGTCTCTCAATGGTGAATAATTTAACTTTGGATAAGAATGCAAAGCGGAAATAAAACAGTTCAAAAAAAAAATTGATGACTATCCATTTGATTTTGAAGAAAAAAAAAAATCTGCACCAAAATCATTTTTTTTATATACATATATTAAACATATATTAAACATATATTAAACATATATTAAACATATATTAAACATATATTAAACATATATTAAACATATATTAAACATATATTAAACATATATTAAAAAATAATTAATTTAAAATATGATTAATTTAATATTTAATGTCAAATATATAATGGTAATAAAAAAGTTTTTTAAAAATATTATTAATTTAGATTCCTGATATAGTCTATGGTTTGTTTTTTACGATGTCATTTTACTAGTTATTTTTATATGTTTTATGTGTGCTATTATTTTAGTTTTATTTTTTTTTTCATTAAAATTCTAAGGTAAAATTAAAAGTACGATAGTGTGTGAGTGTGTTTTGATGTTCTTTATATTTTATTTACGCAGAAGATGTATTTTTTGCACTTATACTTTTTTCATTTATATATTACTAGTTTATTTCTCACTTATTATTATGTTTAGAATGTCATGGTGGCATATTTAATCTCTGAATATTTTTGTTACAAATAAAAAAAAAATATATATTATTATTCTTATTGTAATTAAATTGATCTCAAATTGTTACTGACCGATACCTAATATTTGTATTTTAAATGGTCAGATTTAGTTCAAATTTCACAAATTGCTAATTTAATTATATCTTTATTTTTTTTAAGCTTAAAAAAAATTAGATCTCACTGTAGTATAGAGTACCGTATCTTTTGAACAGCAAAATATATCATATATTTAATTTTTTTTATTTTTTTTTATTAATTTTTTTTTTAAAATCGATTTTGTGAAATTCACCAACTTATTGATGCTGTATTTCGAGTCGTTACATTTTTTTTTTAAAATTGGGATTTTGTTTATATTAAAAATAACTACATTGACTAGATGAATTCTTCCTAACATAGTTTGTTCTATTTACGTTATTGAATGAAGTGTATCTTGACTCCATTGATGAAGTCTTTTTTTTTTCCATTTCATAAGACGTGAAGCGATGCACTCGCCAAACTTGGCATAATGTAAACACTTCCTCCCTGGAACCAAAAAAAAAAAAAAAAACTACAACAAAACGTCATGGTGATATAGAAAAACAACTGGCCATGTAGTGAGCATAGCACATTATCAGCCTGAAATAACTGGTAAGGAGGAAAAGATCGATAACTCCCATTTCTTGCCTGAAATGACTGAAAAACAAGACGTGATTAGTCGTCCCGTAGATGATTCTCTCCCCTGACATTGATTCGAGCTGAAGGAAGTCGCTCAAATTAACACCATTAAAGATTTATAATTGAGTTCGATATGACACGGATTTAACCCCGGCCCAGAGTTAGTCTGTGATATAATTAGTCCGAGAAATCGTTAAGAGTCTAAGTATGTCTTAAAAGACAGATGTATTTGCTTTTTTATATAAAAAAATATTAACAATGCCCATGCTCGAACAATGTATAGGCCTTCAATATAATAATAATAATAATAAGAAGAAGACGTCTTATATAGCGCGGTACCCCCGCCTAGGGCTGGGCTCACCGCGCTGTACATAAAAATTTTATCAAAAGAGACATAATCATGACATGAAAATAAAATGCATTTATGAAATAAATAACAGCAATGTATATTCACCCACACCACCACATAACTTTTACAAGTCAAACCAGGGACGGCATCCAGCAAGATCGTTTATTGGTCACAGGAGGGGAATCAGTCAGGGTAGCATAGTTTAAGAAGATATGTTTTGAGTGCAGTTTTGAAGTCCTGGGTGGTTGGTATATTGCGTATGTTTAGTGGCAAAGAATTCCATTGTTTGGGGGCGCAGAAAGAGAAAGATCGTTCACCGTATGCTTTAGTGTGTGCCTTCAGCTATCCTTTCAAATTTCTTTAATTATAACCAAACCTATTGTAAATCCATGTCTACAAATATAAAATCCAAATACTACGGACGCACTGATCTTAAGATCTCAACAACAAGCCCCAGAAGTTGAAATTTCCCATTGATAGTCTCTTTATACTCAAGGCATGCAATGACAAGTTTTTGAATTTTTATTTTTAAATTCAGCTTTTAAGTGGCCAACAATGACCAAAGTTCAAAACATATATAAAAAACAATGGTTAATTTTGTAATGATTCTTTTGTGTTTTCCTGATATAACTTTTTATGTGTTTTGCGCTGCATTTGAAACTGTCCTATTTCATTTTTTGTGAACGGAGCGCATCCAAGAAGAATATTTATTAGAAAAGTACTGACTTGTTTTTCTTTCTTTCTGTCGGGAACGGTCAGCGCCAGCGGCACAAACAAGCTTTTTAAGGGAACAAGAGCGTACATGAAGTAATATACACCAAAAAGGATCAGCGGCAAAAACAAGCTTTTTTTTAGCAGGAATCGCCTATGTTAGCCAAAACTCTTTAATTTCTTTGATTTAATAACCGTGCGTCCCAAAACTGATAATGTGTTTCCCCATTTTTAAAAGTAAAATTAATAAATATATTGATTGCTTTTTTAATTGTTAATAAAACATTTTAGCTTTCTATTTTTAAAAATTAATAAGTTTTACCTTTTTTAAATTCCAAAATATACTTTTATTAAATTTAAAACATAATAAAAACTTAACCTTTCAATATTCTTTTATTAAGAGAATGCCGTTTAAGTCAATCAGTGCAGCGAAACTCCATAGCCAAACAGCATTCACTAATCCACTTATAACTCATCCAAAATAAAAACAAACCATATAAAGTGCAAATTGTTAGTTTGGGTATGGAAGGGACTACAATCCGGTAGAAGATTTTATAATTTTACTTAATTTTTTTTTTTTTGGGGGGGGGGGGCAATTTTACCCCTGACAGCACAAGATGCGTCTCAAAAAAAGGAATGAATTTGATTAAAAATTAACCTCCTTTGTTACATTTAGTTTGGGTATGGAAGGGACTACAATCCGGTAGAAGATTTTATAATTTTACTTAATTTTTTTTTTTTTGGGGGGGGGGGGCAATTTTACCCCTGACAGCACAAGATGCGTCTCAAAATAAGGAATGAATTTGATTAATAATTAACCTCCTTTGGTACATACATATCGGAGGTGGGAAATAGGATGTGTACATTATTATGTGGATGAAAATACATTTAATTTCTATAGTATTACATTTGTGTAGTATTACATTTACTCTTTTTACAGATATTGGTACATTTAATTTTGCCCATGACAGCACAAGATACGTCTTAAATTAAGGCATGCATTTTATCAATAATGAACCTTCTTGAGTAGGCATATATACCTATTTTAACAATTTAAAAAAGACACTTTAGTCTGTGATAGACGTGAAAAACGGTTGCGAGATTTTTCTTTATATAAGAGAATTCTTTGTTTTACGATTTTCTGATAAGGCATAATTTTAAAAAAAACGAGGCAAAAGTGTGTTTAAATTTTTTATGAATCTAAAAATATATTAAATTCCTTTAATATAAAATACATTTATTTTTAAATAGAATTTTTGTTGTAAATTTAAGAATATGTTTTTTAAAAATTTTAGAGAAAAAAAGTTGGAATTCAGGGACACGAAAACGGGAAAATCCAAAGTAATTGTCTGGCGTAGAAATCGCCCCTCAATTAACTTCTTAAGTGACAAAGGGGAAATAATTAGTGATAATTTAGATTGGGTAATTTAAGTTCATGTTTAGAGGAAAAAATGTAATTTAGGGGCATTAAAGGGAGTAGGGTAGGCGTAAAATATATAGCAGATAAATACTTCTCAAAACTGAATGATATTAGAAACGTAAATATCATTAACTAGATACTCCTTTTTAAAGTTAGGAATCGTGGTGAGATTTTGCAATAGCAGCTAGAAACTATCGCAAAGTACCTACCATTATTATTAACCCGATAACATCGGGTCATTTATTCTAGTACATATATATTTTTTTAAAGCCAAATACGACTGACTCACTGATCGCGAAATCTCAAGAACATCAAGCTCTATAAGGTTGAATTTTTCAATGGAGCTTTCTCTCATGCTGTAGACGTGCTTTGTGGCCAAGAGGTCTAAACTGACTCAAACCAACTAGCTGGAGGTCTTGAGTTCAATCCCCACCAAAAATCAACATCCCAAGCACCCTGTTTGGATGGTACTCGTTAGCCTTGGACGGCAACTCATCAAAGAGAAGTCAAACTCTCAAATCAAACCAGGAGCCAAAAATGATCAATAAATTGATCGTGGGCCATAAAATATGGAGAAAGAAAAGTAACCTGCACTCACAATTTATTTGGGTGTAAATTTCATCTCTTAATTCAGCTTCTAAAATGACCTTAGTTAAAAACAATTTCAAAAGCAATAATTAAATTCGACGGCCGGTTTTTTATTTGTGTTTTGATGTCAGATTCTCGGTGTTTAGCTCTGCATTTGAACATACGCTATTTTATTTATTTATTTATTTATTTTTTTTGCTAATGCTGCGCATCCAAAAAGAATATTTTGATTTTTAAACAAACCATCACAATTTAAATATCCCCAGGGGAGGTAGGATATGTTACCTTTCACTAACGGTTTATCATTTTGTTGAATTGGACAAGATCATAGCTTTTTGTTCATCATATTCTAGAAACACATTTTTGTTATTTTCAATTATTGGTATGATACATGTTTAATGGTGTCGATTATTAAAGTATTTCACGATTTATTTCATTCACAATAAAGTGAGACCACTTAAAGGAGAAATAAGTTGAAGCTTACTATGTGGGAACATACATAAAACTATTTAGTGGCATTGATGAAAAGATAATGGCTGATATCCTCACTGTCCCTATAAAATTAGTGTAATCAATAAATTCCTCAATGGATGGGGGAAGGTTATAACAGTGAAAATAGAAAAGAAATTAGTGAGGAGCCTTGAGAAGTTCTATAAAATTAAAACTAATTTCCAGGAAAGCTGATATACTTAAAAGCTTTAAAAAATTTGTTAAAAAAGAAACTGGTGCCGGCTATAGAGTTTCTAACAAAGCCTTTTTGGTGTGCATATAATTAGATTTGACGCATATTTATTTTCATTAGACGGCGCACAGTGTCTTATCGTTTGCTTCATAGTGCAAGGAAAGAACATCGCAATTTTAAGTATTTATGTTCTGTGGGCAAAACAATTGGTTGGACGATAGAATCAGATCCACGTTGCTTTAACGCACCAACAACGACATATGTCAATATGGCATTTTTGAACGAAGATTTGAGCCATCGTTCATGCGTGACATCCGCATCCATCAGCGAGAAACTGCTCATCCGATCCAACAGTTCATCCATATCTTGAGCTCCAGCTGGATCCCATGCATTGCAATATCCTGTTGCCATACGGTGAACTTGGAGAGCAACCCAGTTGGGAATGCGAGGCGTAGAACAGAGATGCTCTTAATCGTGTTGGCACCAAAAAAAAAAAACAACAGTATTCTACAGTGCAAAGCATAACAAACAGCGATTCGCGATGCCTTTAAGCCAATTATGAGCGATGAAAAGTAACACAGCAATGTTTGGTTGAAGCAATCAACTTGAACTACATTCGATTGAATCAACAATCATTACGAGCAGCGTGCTATCAATGACTCGCCGATCTGATCCCATGCATTGCAATATCCTGTTGCCATACGGTGAACTTGGAGAGCAACCCAGTTGGGAATGCGAGGCGTAGAACAGAGATGCTCTTAATCGTGTTGGCACCAAAAAAAAAAACAACAGTATTCTACAGTGCAAAGCATAACAAACAGCGATTCGCGATGCCTTTAAGCCAATTATGAGCGATGTAAAGTAACACAGCAATGTTTGGTTGAAGCAATCAACTTGAACTACATTCGATTGAATCAACAATCATTACGAGCAGCGTGCTATCAATGACTCGCCGATCGTGTCGTCAATTGAGCTCAGAATGCGAGCATAGAATATAGAGGCTGGCTTCGCAATTGTTCTGCCTTCACATTTCGAGGGACTTCTGAGAAACAAGAGAGAAACATGTAAGATCGCAGCAATGATGCAATTTTTCTATTCGAAAAATTTTTGTTTCTATAATCTCTTCATTACAATTGGCTAGAAATCGCTGAATCATTGCGGGCAAGTGAATGTTTTAAAATCAGACCGATTTTTCAAAATTAAATGGGAATCTTTGAGGGCTGACTTGTTCTTGCATCCCGTGTTTTGACAAGCAAAATCTTTTGTATACACCAGGGCTCCATACTTTTCAGCCCGAAAGCCGCATTAACTATCAAATAGCAGTTCGGGGGGCCGATTACACCCTCGAGGTCCAAAAAAAAAAAAAGAATCAAAACAGGAATGCTGTTTTTAATCATTTAGAAAACTAAGCAGCGAATAAGGTTTAGCCAAGTCATGATCGGTTAGAAAACATAACGCACTACTGCGCGCCTCTATTTTAATTCGGTAAAAACATAACGTCCACGTAAGCGGCGTCTGATCTTGGCAGGATACACTCAATACGTAGACAAAAAGGTCTCTACGGGCCTCATGAGAGGTCCTCGCGGGCCGTAGTTTGGAGTACCCTGGTATACACCAACGAATTCTAATAGAGAATCTTACCACACGCTCTTATTTTGACGGAATTATAACGAGAGGATAAGTTTTCAACTGGAGACCGAATCGGTCGGTTTTTCAGCCCCAAAACTCTCGCTTAAATATAAAAATCTCGCCACAACATGAGTGGTGCGCAGTCCGAACGGCAACAACAATCGCTTCCAGTCTTGGCTGGGTGATGGAGAATCCAAGCAACAGTTCCCAGAACAGTTCAGTGATACATGATAAAGCTGAATGTCGATGGTATGCAAGGTATCGGCGTTTCAGGAACTAATTGTCTAGTCAACTGTTAGAGGAGCTGTGACAAACAATTCGTACGTCGCGCTATACAATCAGTACTCGCTGCTGAAATACAACGCCCACAAATCTTCAAGAAATTTGATTGCTCCAAAATCGCCATCAGATTAGATGGGCAGCAGGAACTACTATATAACGTGATCGACAACGCCATCGACGCTCCAAATGTTAGAGAACTAGAAGTGGTGACTTACTGAAAACAATGGCACGATCGTTCACACACGGGGCAGCAAATGACCTTTCACCTGCCGAATTAGCAGCGCATCACATTCGAGGAGAGACACCAAGAAAAAAACTAAATATTTCTATAATGTAACGTCAATTACACACGTTTATATTATTCATCAGTCGGGGGTCGACCATGACCACTTTAATCATCTGAGTTTGTGCTGGTTCTGTCTGTGGGTGCGCAGATGGCTAATGAGGCCGATGCTGGCACGAACTTGTCTTGTGCAGTAGGTGCAGGGGAATGATGGCTTATCTCCGGGAGCAGAGTCGGACCGGGCTTCCTGGTATGACCCTTGCGCTCTGCAGCCGCTGTTCTGCCAACATCATGTTGCATGGAGCTCCTGTGTAAAGTCGAACCCCATGAATTTCGAACCATTGCCATTTCCTCCCACATGTCTGGGTTTATGTTGAACGCTTTCAGTGAGGCTTCTAGGTTGTCTTTAAAGCGTTTTTTCTGTCCGCCAGCAGACCGCTTTCCTTGTTCAAGCTCACGATAGAAAATTCATTTGGGCCGATGGTCATCTGACTTCATTAAGATGGTGAAGATGCTGGGGAGACCTGCCCGTGTGAGCACCTCAGTGTCCGATACTCTGTCCTGCCATTCAATGTTGAGGATTTGTCTGAGTCTTGATGTATGAAAGTGGTGCAGCATTCTTGCATGCATGGCTTTGGTAGCCTGCTATACTTTCAACTTAGTTTGAGTGCTGATACCTCTCCTGGTCCATACGATCTTAGTCAATCTCCCATAGGTTGCACTGGCTCTCGCAAAATGGAGGTTAACCTCGTCATCGATGATTGTGCTTTGAAACAGTGTGCTGCCGAGATAAGAAAAGCCTTTCACCACCTTAAGTCTTTCGCCATATACTTAAATGTTGGGCTTCGATGAGCTGGTTGGTATGTTACCTCAGTTTTTTGTGTGTTAATGGTGAGCCCGAAGTTTGTGCAGGCATGAGAACTGCTTGTAACGCAGCGTTGCATATCCACTTCTGAGACAGCGTTTAGGGCACAGTCGTCTGCATACAGGAGGTCCCTGATGGTGTCTGTCAAGACCTTCGTTTTTGCATGTAGCCTATTGAGTGTGAATAGATTACCATCAGTTCGGTATCGGAGGCCAATTCCGGTGTCTCCCTCTCTGAATACAATTACACACGTAGTCACACAGGGTTGCCTAAAACTAAAGGCATCGAATGCCAATCTGATAGGGAGTAGGCCCTTCATGGGGCGTGCGTCATCATACCTTATAGAGGAATATTTTTTTAAAAAGGCACTAAATGCTGTATCTCGTCAATCTATGTCAAAGATAGGACGGCAAGACCAATGTTAGAGACACTATAGCTGGTGAAAGGTAAGATGGTAAAGGAATACTAGTCAACTCTTTGAGTTTAGATGCATACAGTATAAATTGATTTTCTACGTACATTATCCTCCGACGATGTGGAGATGGATATACACCAGTTGGGCGTTCGATCATGGAGGCTGAAAGCCATGGATCGCTCCGAATGGAAGGATGTGGTGGAGCAGGCCAGGGCCCTACATGGGCTATAGCGCAAAAGATGATGATGTACATTAACCTCATTTCAATAGTACTCTTGTCTCTACATATCCTATACTCCATCTACGCAGGCCCGTCTTAAGTCATGGGATCTCTGGGCACTGACCCAGGGCCTCACGATAGAGGCACCATGCTGCACTTATAGTTAATAAATACTGAACGATTTTGGCAATTTAATTTAATTCAAAAATAAGTGGACAGGTCGTTTGCAAATTGTAATCAACGATATTATGGCACATTCCAAAAGGAAATTACCAATGTGAATTACAAGTTGGATACTTAAATTGTTAAAAGGGAACATCTCTCTTCCACGAGTTTTTCTTCTTCAATATATGAATAGTACAAAAATAAAGTTAGAATTTATGTTTACAGTCATGTAAGACAAAGACGTTAGCCCCGAGCGGTAATAACCCTAGCTACTCCATTTCTCCGTAGAGAAATTAGTGGAGAAAGGTGTATTCTAGCATCAGTTCAAGTAATATTGAATTTAATTAGAATTGTATAAAGGAATTTGTAAGTCACAAATGAATAATTATTTGTAAAAGTACACTTCTCCCCGCAAAAATCGTTAAAAAATATTTTCTAAACTGAAAAATGTATTGTTTTATGTGTGTAGACAACACATATATAAATGATTAATCACAGTCACCGGAGGTTTGAGCTGAAGGCAGAAATATATAGGCATTTAGGCATAATCTATAATCGAATTTTAAAGCTCACGATCATGTTCAACTGACATAGCTAAAACTTAGAGATCAATTTTATTAATTGCATCATAACAATCATTTCTCAATGTTGCTTTATTTAGCGGGGCAGGCATGAGTTTGAAAGGAAAGACAACTCATTTTTTTCAAGACATACTTCGATTATTTTTTTAAATTATTTTTTTAACCAACCGCCACTATTACAAAACAAATATTTCTAATAAATTAAAATGTTTCTAGATGTCTGACCCTTTAAACGGAAAAGGAAACGCAGTTTTAATTTAGTGGATCACAGAAGAAAAAAGGCGCTGCAGAGGAGACGAGGGCAACTGGTAAACTTACAAAATTAACATCTTGTTTAAAAGTAAACAAATATCAGTTACTAACACTGCTCTTTAAAATATTGTAGCAACATCTGCATCCAAAATTGTATACTGCAATTATGTTCCAGAATTATCATTACTTATTTCACCTGATGAGAAAATGGCACAAGATGAACCATGCAAAGCTGTGTCGGAAAATGATAGTGTGATTCACGACGAAGATCCCCGGTTTTGGAATACAAAGAAGACTTGTTCGGAATCATGACTGCAACCTATCAAACTCAGACAGTGTGTACTTTAAAAGAAGTAGAGTGCTGTCTACAAGTTGAAAAATTATTTGACTTTGAACAGAGCCTATCTTTTCCTTTTCTCAGCTTCTACACATCAATGGCGATGGAATGTGCTCATTATATATTGTTTAGGAAAATCTCTCGTTGTCAGCTGAGTGGGAGATGAGCTGTGACATGTATTTTGATCCTGCTAAGTGTCAGCCACTGTCAATCTCTAGAAAATGTACTCCTCTACACCACCATCACGAACTGCATTGCCATATACTTGACCCAGTTCCTTCTGTAAGGTACCTTGGTGTTACCATTCAAAGAGAGATCCACTGGGACGAACATATTAACAATGTGCACAACAAGGCATACAAGATGTAAAGTCAGGAAAGCCGGAACATACTATTATCGAAAGAAACAATCCCCTCTATCTCAAGATGTGAGAGTCTATTAACCTTAACTTTCCTTCATTAACAATGCCCTCCCTAAAAAAAGAGCAGTTTCAATGGATCCTATAAGTTACCTTAACAACAATGGAGCTCTGTCCTGTACCCCGACCCAGTCATTTGTGACACAGGACCCTGGTTTTCTTAAGGCGAAATCTGAAGATGGGTAAATCAAGTGTGAAAGAAAGAGCCTTTAAAGCCTACGTCCACCAGCGCATTTAGATAATGCCTCTTCTGTCTGGAACCCATTTACCCAGAACAGCATCAACAGGTTGGAGGAGGTCCAGCGACGGGCAGCACGCTTTGTCCTGAACCGCTACAGAAACACCTCAAGTGTTGGCAGCATTCTGGAAAGACTAGGCTGCTCACCATTTGAGGAACAACGACGACATTCAGGCTCTCCATAATGTAAAAGATAATTAATGGACTGGTCCACTGCTCCAGCATTAAACAGAAACTCGTACCTCTCGCCCATAGACAGCGACGAGGCCATGACAGGCAGTTCCTGCTCATACCAGCAAAAAGCCAGTTCAGGAACAGCTCATTCCTGCCAAAAACAATCAGGGACTGGAACAAGCTTTCAAAAGGAACAGTTGAGGCGATTTGACACATTTGCGTCTATAGCATCAGGTCTTCCAACCACCACTGAGTAGCCCTTTCAGCCAGTGAAATATCCTCTTCAACACAAGGCACAGAAACATTACCAATCAAATTTACATGCATAGGAGCCAGAATTATCAATAAATTGATCGTATGCCCTTAATATATAGAAGTAGATGAGAAGAAGAAATCTGATCAAGTCTCTATGAAATCCAATGAAGAGCATACATCACAATTAAACACGAACTTCTAATGACCTACCCTCGCTAAATCGTTTAATTGCTTCAGTTTTGATAGAAGAGACGATGAATATAAATTAATACCAGCGCTACCTAATAGCTTAATAAGATACAAAATTATTTGAATTGTAAATATGCATAAATGAAATATCCGATAGAAGAAATACAGATCTTCTGTTCTTCTATATTTTTTGAGGGCCCACAATTCATGTACTGATCATCATGGCTCTTATGATTACAGTTTTTACATCTTTTTTTGTTAACAACACTACCGAACAATGCAAATCATTTATCAGAAGCAAATATTGCTTAATCGAAGAAAAAAATTGAATAGATTAAGTTATGAAACAACTGTTTGTGTTAGGTAAGTTGAACTTGTTTTTAACTTGGCAGATAGCCTATAAAGCTAACGCAACGATTCCCCACTGACATAACCAGTTTGGACTAAGAAATGATTTGGGGTGGGGGGGTGGAGTGGGGGTGGAAAATACAGAAATTACAGCATTACATCGCAATGTCTGACTTTCGTCTTATAACTGGAAAATGGATTGTGCATTTTAGCTATTGTTTACACTAGCGATACTGCATCCAAAATTACTCTTTTCGGTTTTAAATAGAGTGAGGCCACATGTAAATATGATGCAGAGTTTAAAAGAAAACACAGGCAGCCTGTTATATGTTTAAAAAAAAAAGGAAATTTGGATGTATAATTAGTTCATTAATGTTAACGGAGTAGAAAATCATCCGGAACTTCAGCAAGGTCTAATGTGGGAACCCTGAGCAAGGTCCAATGTGGGGAACCCTGAGCAAGGTCTAATGTTTCCGGTAACTCTTTGATCATTGCTACATGACTGATGCAGCAGTTATCGACCCTTTTTGGCATCTCATCCAACAGGATGCGCATGTGAAACCTCCTTTTAAGTAAGAAAATCTGGCCATGTTATGCTAGCTTATGTCACAGCATTCGTCGGAATAACGACCTTCCTATTTTTTTATCATCGGAACCTAACATTACAACCCCACACCCACCCCCCCCCCTTTTCCTTTGCCCCCAACCCTAAGATCGATGGGTACAGGAAATCAGCGTTCTTTCCATTTTGGCCAGTTTATGCTAGCTTATGTCACAGCATTCCTCGGAATAACGACCTTCCTATTTTTTTATCATCGGAACCTAACATTACAACCCCACACCCCCCCCCCCCCCCTTTTCCTTTGCCCCCAACCCTAAGATCGATGGGTACAGGAAATCAGCGTTCTTTCCATTTTTTTTTACCATGGAAAGTGCATTTTTTTTCTAATAGTTCATAATTTAGTAGCTCTGGTGGTAAGTAATATTCAATACGATAATAAGCTAATTATTAAAAATAATGGTTGGGCTGACATAATGTTTTTAAATAGATTAAGGAAAGAATTGCAGCGTGGTTTTAACAAACAAAAATATTTCTTCTTAATGACGAACGAGGCGGTTCTACTCCTTGTATACTAGGTCCTTAGAGAAAATCCAAAGCTGGCCATAGTCTCCTGAAAATAATCTCCACATCAAATGCACACCTTTACCACGTATCAGCAGGCCCGTTCTTAGGCATACGCTGACTACGCATCCGCGTAGGGCCCCGAACGTGAGGTGGCCCCCGTGAGGCGCCCTCGATAGCGGGTGCGATCTCCCTCTTCAAAATAAGGAAATAAGTGCATATAGGTAAACTAGGCAACCGCCTAGGGCCCCACTATCACCTGCATGTCCATATATTTCAGAAGTACACATTTTCTCTAGTGGCGGAATCATCAATATGGTTAGTGGTTACACGCGAGCAAAGAGGAAACATTGATGAAGGCAGAATGGAGGTGCCGCAGTGGTGGGTGAGCGGTCGTGCAAGAGCGTCCTGCTCAGTCACGCTTCAGCAGATATTAATGTCGGGGCATAAGGCGTCCACCAGAATTGCCCTACCTGTCAGCTACAAACCCTATGGTAATGTTTTGGGTGTAAACCCCAAACAGAAAACTCCTGTGTTGGAGTCCCTTAGTGAGTAAGACATATCCAGGCAACTCTTGTGATGATGCCATTGGTGCAAAGCCACTTCAAAAAAAAAACAAAACCTGCCTCTCTCTCGTGTTGACAATGGAGTAGAGATTGGGATCTGCAGAAAAGGAAACCTCCGAACCTCAATTACAAACTGCTCGCTCAGGCTGAGTAGTTTAGCCGGAGACATTTCCAGTGATATTACACAGTCGCCACTTGGCTAGGGAGGAATGGAATTATTTCATACATAAAACATAGACGTTTGTAGCTATTATCGCGTGCTTCTGTTATAAACGACAATGGAACACGTTCAGGGTTAAGTTGCCCTGCTGCTAGAAATGTGTATTTCAAAACAAAAAAAGAATAAGTAGACAATGTAAATCCGCACAGCTGTTCTCTATTAAAAATATATATTTTTTTTTTAAAGTTTCATTTACGAACTTTTTTCGCGTTTAGCACACCAAATTTACCATACGTCTTGTTCAACCACCCCCAACAGAATCATACGATGTTGTTAGCACACCAAGTTTACCAAACGTCGTGTTCAACCACCCCCAACAGAATCATACGATGTTGTTAGCACACCAAGTTTACCAAACGTCGTGTTCAACCACCCCCAACAGAATCATAGGATGTTGTTAGCACACCAAGTTTACCATACGTCTTGTTCAACCACCCCCAACAGAATCATACGATGTTGTTAGCACACCAAAGTTTACCAAACGTCGTGTTCAACCACCCCCAACAGAATCATAGGATGTTGTTAGCACACCAAGTTTACCATACGTCTTGTTCAACCACCACCAACAGAATCATACGATGTTGTTAGCACACCAAAGTTTACCAAACGTCTTGTTCAACCACCCCCAACAGAATCATAGGATGTTGTTAGCACA
>CAXITT010000215.1:652101-664296 GCA_964033795.1 Lymnaea stagnalis | reverse complement strand
ACACCCCCCCCCTGTTCCCCCACCCCCCCCCCCCCCAACCCAGCAGTCCCACAGAGTGTCCCCGTTTCTAGAACCACCGACACGTGCCCAGACCGTAGTACATGATGGATGGTCTGAGTTTTTATCCTCGCTGCTGTGTTTACCGTAGTGAGACATCGTTTTTCACTGACCCAAGGTCAACCAGGCCACTTAATCAGGGAACATTTGAACTCGCCCCGTCACTACGGGAAGCATTGATTAAAGCTAGATGGCCGGGCAGACAAACAAATTCCGGGACAAATGTTCCAAGTGGATTAAGGGATTTCACGGGAGGGGGAGAGATTTTGTAGGAGGGGAATCGGGAACGAGACAGGAGTCTCCACAAACTTGCGTTTTTTTGTTGTTGTCGTTGTTGATGTTGTTTTCTTTAAGCTGTAGTCTTTAAAAAAATGGAATCAAAACAGAATGTGTGTTATTTGTTATGGGTTCACCGCTCTGCCGTCCTTTCTGCCGATCTCAGACTTCATTTAGCGTTCAATAGGTTAGCTGATTTTATAGAATGTAGCGTGCAGTGGAAATCGTCAAATTTTCTTTACGGTGAACAGAATAAACAAATTCCAGAAACTTCGAAGTCGCGTGCGATCGAGTGCGTTAAAGTATATTTTATGTGTATGTTCTTCTTCTGACCGAGTGAGTCATCATGCATGTTTTTAGTTGCCCGTTATATGGGTTTACAAATTTCATATGTTTAAAGAATTGGGCTCTTTACATGAAAAATTCGTAACAAAAAACGGAAAACGAATTTTTAAAAAAGGAAAAACCGTGCAAAAACTGATGATAATTAGCAATAGTCAATTTAATTATACAGTTAAGTTGATATAAAAAGACAAGATCAAATAGACAGAAATAAAAAAAAAATTACGATTGCAACTTACAACACTGCAAAGGAAAAAAAAAGTATGGTACTAGAAAGAAACACATATTTATCCGCACAGACACAGTAAAAAAAACTAGTAAGTATTGTATTTCTTCTGCAAGTATGGTGAGTCTCATAAATGTCTTCGGTCACATTCGACTGACATATATTTATAGTAAGGGAGTTAGAGCCCTCCAGAACAGAAAGTCAAGAAATTCAATCACCAGAAAGTATTGCTCCCTCTATGTAGTATCATGTAGACCTTTCTGGAAACGTAAACAAACTTTCCCAATCAGGGGTGGTGGGTGGGAAAGGATTGGCAGAACGTGTCACCAGGTTTATTGATGTCGTCAGTCATGAATGCAAATTTGGGGGGGGGGGGGAGAGGGCGGGTTGCATTTCATTGCTCGACCCCATGCAGGTTGATCAAAACTAGGTCAACACACAGGCTATATCAATATGTTGTGTGAATATCCATGTGACTGAATGTGCGTGCCAGTGAGTTTGAAAACCATCACGTTTATTTATAGTTGTATTGAATCGTCATTCCTTATGTGTTTCACCGGGATATTGGGGTGCATTAATTCGGTTGTCCTTTTTTTTCCCCCTCTAGAAGCGATGTAAGAAATGTTATGATTTATTTACTTTTTAATTATACGACTCAGGGCCAGTACCTGGCGAACAGAGGGGAATCGTTTGATTGATGATACAGATGGCATTAGGATAACGACAATAAAAAGATTACATCCCACTCATAGAAGTACGGTAAAATTCGCCCAAATACTGTATATCTCACACTTAGGTTTATGACAAACATCGGATAAGTACTTTGTATCCCATCCATGATACTAGGATAGAGTTTAAGTTCTGTATATCCCATCCAGGATACTAGGGTATAATCTAGGTTCTTTATATCCCATTAGGGATTCTAGGAAATCGTCTAAGTACTTTATATTCCATCCCTGATACTAGGACGCTGTCTAAGTACTTTATATTCCATCCATGATACGAGGACGCTGTCTAAGTACTTTATATTCCATCCATGATACTAGGACGCTGTCTAAGTACTTTATATTCCATCCATGATACTAGGACGCTGTCTAAGTACTTTATATTCCATCCATGATACTAGGACGCTGTCTAAGTACTTTATATTCCATCCATGATACTAGGACATCGTCTAAGTACTTTATATTCCATCCATGATACTAGGACGTTGTCAAAGTACTTTATATCCAATCCATGATACTAAGGCATCGTCGTAGTACTTTATATCCCATCCATGACACAAGGACTTCGTCTGGGTACTTATATACAATCCATGATACTAGGACATCGCGTAAGTAATTTATATTCCATACATGATACTAGGATGCTGTCTAAATTCTTTATATCCCATCCAAGGCAACATGACATTGTCAAAGTACATTATATATCCAATTCATGATACTAGGACATCGTCTAAGCAATGTATATCCCACACTAAGGACTAGGGTACACAACCATACATCGTCCAAGTTTTGGGTGCGTCATGCCGTTTCTGGCAGAACAGTTGATCCATTTGGTCGAACTCATGACCAAACATCCGTATTTGGTTTGGGCTCAGCGGTAGACCCTCTGATGACCTGAAGTGACTGACCGAAGCGGTCGTTTGAGTAAGTAGATTACAGAGACCAGAGTATAGTATCATCTTACGCCAGAGTAGGTAAAGTACACCTTTGGCAGCCTACATCAGGGATGAAATGGATGTAAACGCCGCTGGCGGTACGAGTTGTTGTATAAAAGCATAACCAGTGGTTGATGCCAAATAAACGATGGCTTGAAGGTTCCCAAACAACAGGGGGCTTCAAGTAGAACTATTTATATCTTACAACTTCTACAAATACAGATTCTACTTTAGTATATTTGCTCTATCGTGTTTAGGGGTGGATTACCTATTTATTTGTGTATGACCTATTTATTTGTGCATTACCAATTTATTGGTCTGCATTCCCTGGTTTGGAGTTGCATTACCCATTTCTTCGTCTGGCGTTTCTCTGGTTTACGTGTGCTTAACTTAATTACGTGTCTGCTGTTTCCGTTGGGTTAGAGGCGCATGAGCCATTTCTTGGTCTGCTGTTGGGTCAAGCTACTAATCATTGAAATCGTTTCAGTAATCATGTAGTTATAAATAACAACTCTGATAATAAGACTGGGTTTGCATGTCATTGAGGAGAATGATAAAGACAAGCGAAGCCACATTTTGTAAGGCTTAGTGGCCACTGACATGACACTCGATGACCACGGCGTCAACTGGGATCACACAAATCAAAAGAATCAACGTTAACGCTAATATCGATTTTTACAAGGTTTATGAAAATAATACTTCCTTTATAATTCTTCCTTTATAATACTTCCTTTATAATACTCCCTTTATAATACTTCCTTTATAATACTTCCTTTAAAATACTTCCTTTATAATACTTCCTTTATAAAACTTCCTTTATTACTTCCTTTACAATACTTCCTTTATAATACTTCCTTTATAATACTTCCTTTATAACACTTCCTTTATAATAATTCCTTTATAAGACTTCCTTTATAAGACTTCCTTTATAAGACTTCCTTTATAAGACTTCCTTTATAAGACTTCCTTTATAACACTTCCTTTATAACACTTCCTTTATAATACTTCATTTATAAGACTTCCTTTATAACACTTCCTTTATAACACTTCCTTTATAACACTTCCTTTATAATACTTCCTTTATAAGACTTCCTTTATAACAATTCCTTTATAACACTTCCTTTATAATACTTCCTTTATAATACTTCTTTTATAATACTTCCTTTATAACACTTCCTTTATAATACTTCCTTTATAACACTTCCTTTATAATACTTCCTTTATAAGACTTCCTTTATAACACTTCCTTTATAATATTTCCTTTATAATACTTCCTTTATAAGACTTCCTTTATAACACTTCCTTTATAATACTTCCTTTATAAGACTTCCTTTATAAGACTTCCTTTATAAGACTTCCTTTATAAGACTTCCTTTATAACACTTCCTTTATAACTAACACTTCCTTTATAATACTTCCTTTATAAGACTTCCTTTATAACACTTCCTTTATAACACTTCCTTTATAACACTTCCTTTATAATACTTCCTTTATAAGACTTCCTTTATAACACTTCCTTTATAACACTTCCTTTATAAGACTTCCTTTATAACACTTCCTTTATAACACTTCCTTTATAATACTTCCTTTACAATACTTCTTTTATAATACTTCCTTTATAATACTTCCTTTATAATACTTCGTTCATAACACTTCCTTTATAATATTTCCTTTATAATACTTCCTTTATAAGACTTCCTTTATAAGACTTCCTTTATAACACTTCCTTTATAAGACTTCCTTTATAAGACTTCCTTTATAATACTTCCTTTATAAGACTTCCTTTATAAGACTTCCTTTATAACACTTCCTTTATAATACTTCCTTTATAAGACTTCCTTTATAAGACTTCCTTTATAAGACTTCCTTTATAATACTTCCTTTATAATACTTCCTTTATAATACTTCCTTTATAAGACTTCCTTTATAAGACTTCCTTTATAAGACTTCCTTTATAACACTTCCTTTATAAGACTTCCTTTATAACACTTCCTTTATAATACTTCCTTTATAATACTTCCTTTATAAGACTTCCTTTATAAGACTTCCTTTATAACACTTCCTTTATAATACTTCCTTTATAAGACTTCCTTTATAAGACTTCCTTTATAACACTTCCTTTATAATACTTCCTTTATAATACTTCCTTTATAATACTTCCTTTATAATACTTCCTTTATAAGACTTCCTTTATAAGACTTCCTTTATAACACTTCCTTTATAATACTTCCTTTATAAGACTTCCTTTATAAGACTTCCTTTATAAGACTTCCTTTATAACACTTCCTTTATAATACTTCCTTTATAATACTTTCTTTATAATACTTCCTTTAAAAACGTACAGAATATGAGCAAACAAGTTTTTTTGTTTATAAAAAAAGAAGACGGAAAGACATTTCCGAGACATGTTTGCAACATATGTCTTTATGATCTATGGGGCGCCTAAGTTATATGTCTTTATGATCTATGGGGCGCCTAAGTTATATGTCTTTATGATCTACGGGGCGCCTAAGTTATATGTCTTTATGATCTATGGGGCGCCTAAGTTAATGTCATCTGTCAATATTAAATTGAACAGTTCACTGACATACTCAGTTATAGCACTTAAGTAAAAACAATTTTGAGATTGACAGACTGTTATTTAGAAAGGCAAACAAAAAAAAAACACGAAAAAAACAACAACAGAACCAGGGATTTCGTTGCAGCTTGCTCAACGTTGATATAAGGGAGTGGGAGTGTGGTTGCGTTCAAGCCGTGTGAATTAAAACAAAGAATGCCACAAGATATTATGTTCTTGCTTATTAAAAAAAATGACAGAGCAACTGAAAGGACGTTTCGGGTAAATGCCTTCTTCAGAAGACAATACAAAACAATAATAAATTATTTGAAATAAAAAATATATATTGTTCCCAGATCACAAAGTATCTCTCTCAGTCTCTGTGTACAAACGAAGGCCATATGTCAAATTTTTTACAGACAAAATATCAGGCTTAACACTTCATAAGATTTTAGTCCCGGTGCTCGTAAGCCGACGTATATGAGTGTTGGGAAAGGTATCAAAGTTTTCATTTATTTATACATAGCGACTTAGTGAGTTGTATTGTGATCTGAAAACACTTAAGTATTTCATTTAAATTTTTTTTCTTCCATGTATTGTATTGTTATAGCCAGTGTGTTGACTTTATTTTCTTTGGGTCCACCACTTATCTCCCTACTTTTTGTTTTGATGCTGGCATCACCGATTAAATATGTAGCGCTCTACCATTGCCCATCCCTACATTGATTTGAAAAAATGTGTTTACCGTATAATTTGCTCTAAATAATGCTATCGGATGATGTAGTTTTCATAATATATATCCTGGAGGATTCTATCTCCCTTTCTATAAATAAGCCGACAGCTTTCCCAGACGGAAAAGATTTTTGCTAGATTTCCTAGATATTTTCGAGACTTATTATATTCATAGGGTCCATACAAGATTGTACTCTTTAATTGATATTTGCATCTTTCCAGGAATACACCATTTCAATTGGTGTGCTTTAAGTTGGTGTCATTTTAATTTCTGCATATTTGTTTTTTTTTAAATTTTACATAAATTTAATAGCATTATTAAATATAATAGTGTTAATATCACTAGCCCTGGAATCGGTTTCCTTATGAACTGGTATTCCATCATTTGTTACGTTCAACAAACGAACACATATTAAAACGGCTTAAATTTTAAAAAAAAAAACATATTAAGGAATTTACAGTATTGTCTTCTGAAAAAGGTTCATACACGGAAAGACCATTACATTTTGTTATTCTTTAAAAAAAAAAAAAAAATTAACATATCTTGATGCACATTTTATTTACTAAAAGTTCGATTTACAACGATACTTCATTATCCTCTAATAGTGTGATACATTTCTGGTTTTGCACTGGTTTTTTACTCTGGTTTTTCCACTGGTTTTTCCACTAGTTTTTCCACTGGTCTTTCCACTTTTTTTCCTCTGGTTTTTCCGCTGGTTTTTCCACTCACGGACACCGAGTTCATCTCGCCCAAGTTCTCCCGAGACTTCTCTTTGAGACATGTCCCCCGTCTGCGGCTGACGTCCATCGCCGCTGGTCATCAACCAATCAGTACCGGTAACCTGAGCAGTCAAACGCTGGAGTAGGCGCGTTTTTTGTTTTAAACTCAGTGAGCTCAACATTTTCACAGCATACCTACCGTGTCTTCGATCTCATCTATCTATACCTCACCTCCTGTATCATTAGTTTATATATATTGAGCACACGCTTACTGTATCATTCACTTATGTGTTTAGAGTTCATCTATTTTATCATTATCTATTTACAGCTCACCTGCTGACATTAGCTTTTCGACTTATAGCGCAAAACTGTCATCAGGTTAACTTTTTAGAGTCCACCCACTGTATCATTAATTTTATCTATTTACAGCTCATCTCGTGTATCACTAGCGTTGCCTAATATATGGTCTTTGCTTTTTATGTAGATTCGTCTTTATTCTAATCAAATTGGTAAATACCCAGTCTTCAAACGGGTTGATTTTGAGTGGATTTTTGTGTGTGTAAAAAATCAAATATTATTAAGTTTTCTTTACACGTTATATTTTTTTAATCAAACAATTTTATAAATAACCACTAACAATTACAATTTCACTTGGTGTGTAGCTTATTGATATAAAAAAATGAAATAATTATTTTAAACAATCTTGTCAAATAATCCTTTATTGTTTCCAAACATAAGTGCATTGTTTGAACGTAGTGTCAAGGACGAGTTAGTTCGAAAAGATCCTTGAGAATTATTTTTTTTTTAATTGCTGTTATTAGGTTGAGATATCTGAGGATGTTTTGAAGACCAGCGAGAGCAATGACATGTTATTAATGGAATGTTGTAATCCTGGGTAGGGTGACAGAAAACAGAGCTGCAAAAGCAGACCTAGCGATTTATAGTTTTAATGAAAGACAAAAGAGAGTTAATAGTTTAATGGCACTATTGTTTTTAATAAAAATGATTAATCTGAGAGTTTATTTTTGTACAGGCCAGGGGAGGATAAACTATTGTTTTATGTAAAGTACAGTGGTACCTCGGGCTACGAACGCATCAGGCCACGAACAATTCAGGTTACACGATCAACAGCTTTCAAATTTTTCGGCTCGGACACCGAACAGTGCCTCGGTTTACGAACGACGGCGAGAGAGAGAGAGAGAGAGAGAGAGAGAGAGAGATAGAGATACGGAAATATATATAGAGAGAGAGAAAGAAAGAAAGAGAGAGAGCTACATAGAGAGAGAGAAAGAGAGAGAGAGAGAGAAAGAAAGAGAGAGAGAGTTTAACGTTGAAGACAAAAAAGCGATGTTATCAAATTTTATTGGGCCACCCTGTAGACTTAATCTTCTTTTTATTTTACATCAGGCAATAGTGCCCGGGATTGAATCGGAAAACAAAAAATTACGTTTAATTAACATCCCGGAGGGATCCCAATCGGAACCCGTTATCCGATAAGATCCTGTTTGCCGATGATCTTTCGTTACACGGAGGAATCCTGACCATGTTTGGATGCAGACCTCTTTGGATCCCGTTTCGTTTGGATTTCGATCCCGGTGGTATCCCGATGCCGTCAGTATTCCGATCCCGGTGGGATCCTGAATCCAGTGCATTTCTGATTCCGTCGGTATCCCCATCCCGTTGGGAATCCGGTCCCGGAGAAATCCTAATCCCTTTTGGATCTCAATCCCGTAATGATCCAGATCCCGGTTAGATCGGAATACCACTGGGATCCGGATATTGTCGGTATTCCGATCCCAGTTGTATCCCGATCACTGAGGGATCCTAATCCCTGTTGTATCTTGATACCGATGTTTTAGGTTACGAACGTTTTGGGCTACGAACCGAGTTCTGGAACGAATTAAGTTCGTTACCCGAGGTACCTCTGTTATACAAAAATCATTTTCAGCCCTTGTTTCCATAGTCCAATGAATTGTGTCCATAGTCCAATGAATTGTGTCCATATTCCAATGAATTGTGTCCATAGTCCAATGAATTGTATCCATAGTCCAATGAATTGTGTCCATAGTCCAATGAATTGTGTCCATAGTCCAATGATTTGTGTCCATAGTCCAATGAATTGTGTCCATAGTCCAATGAATTGTGTCCATGGTCCAATGAATTATGTCCATAGTCAAATGAATTGTGTCCATAGTCCAATGAATTGTGTCCATGCTCCAATGAATTGTGTCCATAGTCCAATGAATTGTGTCCATAGTCCAATGCACTTAAGTGTCATATGAGTTGTAAATTTGTTATAGGCATTTTGGTTGAAGGGCTGATTGGGGACTTGAGCCGTTTGGAAAGTGGGGCAGGTGTATTTTGCCATTTTATACTTGGGCTAGCAGAACAAATTTAGGAGGCGCTGACGAATTAAAACGAGAGCGAAGGGCGGGGGGGGGGGGGGGGTTCACGCTGGGGGCCACCAAGGAAAGTGGGAACGAAAAGCTTCAACAGTGACACTTACAAAACATCACTTAATTTTAAATTTTTAAAAGTCTAAAAACATCTTTGTCATTTATTTGTTTTTTGGCTGTATAGCAAAGGCAGCGGACCTGAACTGACTCAAAGACAAGATGAAGATCATCAGAAATTTAATTACTATAGAAATATTTTTTTTTTTAAATTAAATATTTTTATTTAAAATTGTATTTTAATGTGTCCATTTTAGTTGTGCATATTTTAGGGCATACTTTGCAATGGATCACAATGTCTGAACGTCATGTTCTTCTTTGATTTTTTCCACACAGAAAAATGATTATTTAAAAAAAAAATCATTTAATGATAAATGTAATTTTCTTGAAATGCGCTGTATTTTAAATGAGAAAAACAAATTAATTTTGTGGAAAGGTCATGTGTGGTTCAAGAAATCCGTTGACATAACACACTTTAGATTTGTTATCATTTCTTAAAATAATCATTGTCAAAACACTCAAAAGCTTATTAGACATTATGAGATTGATTACAAATATTATTTGAGATTTTTTTTTCCTTCTTTGGACTGCACGGTAGAAAGTGAAATGTTCTTGGACTTGACATGCTTTATAATGGACATTGCTGGTAATATGTGTGATAGTGGACATTGCTAGTGACATGTATTATGGTGAACTATGCTGATGAAATGTAGTATAGTGGACTTTGCAGGGGACATGTATTATAGTGGTCATCTGTGGTGACATGCTTTATAGTGGTATTCTCTGGTGACATGTATAATACTAGACATTGTTGTTGACATGTATTATAGTAGACATTGCCGGTGACATTTATTATAGTGGACTTTGCTGGTGAAATTTCCTTATAGTGGACTTTGCTGGCGACATTTATTACAGTGGACATTGCTGGGGACATTTATTATAGTGGGCATTGCTGGCGACATTTATTACAGTGGACATTGCTGGGGACATTTATTATAGTGGACATTGCTGGCGACATTTATTGCAGTGGACATTGCTGGGGACATTTATTATAGTGGACATTGCTGGGGACATTTATTATAGTGGACATGGCTTGCGATATTTATTACAGTGGACATTGCTGGGGACATTTATTATAATGGACATTTTCGGTGACATGTATTATAATAGACATTGTTTGTGACATGTATTATACTAGACATAGCCGGTGACATTTATTATATTGGACATTGCTGGTGACATGTATTATATTGGACATTGCTGGTGACATTTATTATATTGGACATTGCTGGTGACATGTATTATATTGGACATTGCTGTTGACATGTATTATAATAGACATTGGCGGTGACATTTATTATATTGGACATTGCTGGTGACATTTATTATATTGGACATTGCTGGTGACATTTATTATAATGGACATTGCTGGTGACATGTATTATAATAGACATTGGCGGTGACATTTATTATATTGGACATTGCTGGTGACATTTATTATATTGGACATTGCTGGTGACATTTATTATAATGGACATTGCTGGTGACATGTATTATATTGGACATTGCTGGTGACATGTATTATAATAGACTTTGGCGTTGACATTTATTATATTGGACATTGCTGGTGACATTTATTATATTGGACATTGCTGGTGACATTTATTATAATGGACATTGATGGTGACATGTATTATAATAGACATTGCTGGAGACATGTTTTATACTAGACTTAGCCGGTGACATTTATTATATTGGACATTGCTGGTGACATTTATTATAATGGACATTGCTGGTGACATTTATTATATTGGACATTGCTGGTGACATGTATTATATTGGACATTGCTGTTGACATGTATTATAATAGACATTGGCGGTGACATTTATTATATTGGACATTGCTGGTGACATTTATTATATTGGACATTGCTGGTGACATTTATTATAATGGACATTGCTGGTGACATGTATTATAATAGACATTGGCGGTGACATTTATTATATTGGACATTGCTGGTGACATTTATTATATTGGACATTGCTGGTGACATTTATTATAAACCTGTAACGACCACACATGTATTATAATAGACATTGGCGGTGACATTTATTATATTGGACATTGCTGGTGACATTTATTATATTGGACATTGCTGGTGACATTTATTATAATGGACATTGCTGGTGACATGTATTATATTTGACATTGCTGGTGACATGTATTATATTGGACAATGCTGGTGACATGTATTATAATAGACATTGGCGGTGACATTTATTATATTGGACATTGCTGGTGACATTTATTATATTGGACATTGCTGGTGACATTTATTATATTGGACATTGCTGGTGACATTTATTATATTGGACATTGCTGGTGACATGTATTATATTGGACATTGCTGGTGACATTTATTATATTGCACATTGCTGGTGACATGTATTATATTGGACATTGCTGGTGACATGTATTATAATAGACATTGGCGTTGACATTTATTATATTGGACATTGCTGGTGACATTTATTATATTGGACATTGCTGGTGACATTTATTATAATGGACATTGCTGGTGACATGTATTATATTGGACATTGCTGGTGACATGTATTATAATAGACATTGGCGGTGACATTTATTATATTGGACATTGCTGGTGACATTTATTATATTGGACATTGCTGGTGACATTTATTATAATGGATATTGCTGGTGACATGTATTATAATAGACATTGCTGGTGACATGTATTATAATAGACATTGCTGGTAACATTTATTATATTGGACAACTGGTGACATTTATTATATTGGACATTGCTGGTGACATTTATTATAATGGACATTGATGGTGACATGTATTATAATAAACATTGCTGGTGACATGTATTATACTAGACTTAGCCGGTGACATTTATTATATTGGACATTGCTGGTGACATTTATTATAATGGACATTGCTGGTGACATTTATTATATTAGACATTGCTGGTGACATTTATTATAATGGACATTGCTGGTGACATTTATTATATTGGACATTGCTGGTGACATGTATTATAATAGACATTGGCGGTGACATTTATTATATTGGACATTGCTGGTGACATTTATTATATTGGACATTGCTGGTGACATTTATTATAATGGACATTGCTGGTGACAT
>CAXITT010000215.1:606810-642330 GCA_964033795.1 Lymnaea stagnalis | reverse complement strand
TGCGATAATTTGTTGAGCTGTTGCTCAGTTTTCTTGCTTCACACGTCAATTGCTTTTGTTTTTCTTTTGGAATTTTTAATATTTTTATTATTATTTTTTTAAATTTTTTTTTGAAAATTATAAATTCGATTTTTTCATTTTATTCTTTTTTTCGTTTTTTTAATTCACTTTTCATCTTCCTCTGTTTTTTTTTCCGCTGTCACTCACGCTATTTCTTCCTAATTGCCCAGCCCCCCCCCCACCACCACCCCCCCCCACACAAATTTTGTTTCCCTTAATTGTGTGTGCGTGCGCGCGTGTGGTGTGTATGTTCTTTTATTCCAACAAATTTATTTCGTCAAGATTCAAAGGTTATTTTTAAACACGTTCAAGTTTCATCTGCTCGCTCGTCGCCCCTTTCCTTTTTACAGCACTTTTGTCATGCGTTGTTTTTGTTTTTTGTTTTTTTGTTTTTTGATAGAGCCTATCTTTTATGCCAAAGTATTCTTTCTCTTCTTCACTATTCTCTTTGAAATTTCATTTTCAATTTCTTCATCCTATTCATTATGTTAATTTCATTTTTTTCCTTGTTTTTCTCCCTTCTCAATCTCTCTCTCTCTCTCACTCAGTCTTCTCTTTCTATCCCCCCCCCCCCTTTACCCCTTATTTCTGACACATAAATCTTTTTTGATGTTATTCACTTTCTTATGCACATTTTTTTCCCTTTCTCCTCTTGCTACACTTTAAACGTCTTCATTAGCTTATAAATGCCAATTTTAATTTCCAACTTGGAGCTGTGTGTGCCGGGGGTAACCTCTAAACGAAGACATTACCTCTAGATGCGACTGTGACAGGGCAGATAAAAGCCTCATTTGCTGCAAAGACAGGGAGGTCGGGGGGGGGGTGGCGGGGGTGCTTCAGGAAACGTTTGAAAAGAGCAAGGGGAAGAAACGCCGGCGTTTAAGAGTGAATGTAATATAAGACGTGTGCTACACAACTTGAGTGGATTGAATGGTGGGTCATATGGGTGGAAAAAGGACTGAAAATTGACAAGAGTCAGTTGAAAGAAATTTTTTAGAAAACAGGTAGTTGATTACCATGACACTTGTATAGGTTGTTAATAGCTTCAAGTGAAAATGTTACATAAACATGAAGGATAAAACAAGGAGAGATAGTTAGAGAAAAGGAGAGGGGGAGAGATAGAGGAAAAGAGAGAGGAGGAGAAGTGGGGAGGGATGGGAAAGTGAATGAGAGGGTGAGGGGAAAGAGAAACAGAGGAAAAAAGAGAAGGGGTGAGAGAGAGAGAGAGAGAGACAAAGAAGAGGGGAGGAGAGAGAGGGGGAGACAAAGAAGTAAGGAGGAGAGAGAGAGGGAGACAAAGAAGAGAGGGAGATGGGGAGAAAGAAACAGAGGCAGAGGAAACAGAGGAAGAGGGATAGAGGCGGAGAGGGAGAGACAAACAGGAAGAGATAGAGGGAGAAATATACAGAAATATACAGAGGCATAGGAAGATAGAGATAGGGGCAGGGAGAGAGACATATAGAGATAGACAAGTAGAGAGACAAAGAGAGAGAGAGAGAGAGAGAGAGAGTAAGGTAAAGAAGTTGAGAAAGAAAGACAGAAATTGATATTCATTGAGAAGGATATATAAAGAAGATAGGACATATCTACTTTTTTATGTACTAATATCTATTTAGGTTATGGAAAAATTTAATAATGGGCCAAATGTATACTAAAATATCATCTCGCCAAGAGATGTAAGCCTCACATATGGCATCGTCCACTAAACTTGCTACTTCTTTTATAACGGTTTACGTAATCTTTTTACATCTGTTACCATTATACCTATTCTCGTCTATCTGTTGCAATATAGTTCAACTTATCAATTAAGATTATAAAGTCATTATATTTTACACCTTCTGAAACAATATATATTGTTGCATTTAAACAAATTGCTTAAATGAAAAAAAAAATGAAACTAGAACTATTCTACATTCCGTTGACATTTCGCCCCCCACCTCCTAGAATAAAAAATATGTTCTAAGTTGAGGTGATCGAATAGTCACTTAGAAAATTGCTATTCTAGGGAACGGTTTGGCGTCTTATTTTATTGACATGAGCTCGTCTTAACGTTTGAACTGTAAAGTTATCAATTAAACTAACATTCATTGAAGGTAAGTGGAGTTTATGTATGGAGTCTATGGGTAGATGTGATGGACTGGAGTTTGAAGCCAAAATTTAGTTTAACTTACGTACAGTGAAATGTAATGCAGGAGGCAAGAGTGTACTATTTTGCCTGAAGTCCTCAAACAGTTGCAATAATTCGTATTCAGTTTAAATCTTTGGCGTCTTCTTAAATCCTATATATTTTTATTCGCTTTTGTCTCTGTGTCCGTCTGTTCTAAAATCTTTGTAAGGCTCTTTGACCCGATGCCCGTCATCCTATCGAGCTGAAACTTAGCACTCGTGGCCGATGACAACACACCCTAACTCATTTTCCATCACGACCCCCACCCAACCCCCCAAAAAATAAGTTTGTTTCTTTTTTTTTTTCAAGGGAAAGCTATTTGACCTACTTCCCACCATTCTTTCGAATAGAAACTTGGCACATATTTTCGGTGTCAATGAAAACACATTGAATAAACTTTTCAGCTCCGTCCCCGAAGTATCAGTTGTTACAATATTTTTTCTAGGGTTAAGGGGGGGGGGGGTTGATGATGATTTTTTAAATGCGTACGTAATTTTTGTTGTAGAAATTAATTGTGAAGACATTGCTATGAATTGTGTGTTTGTGATGTATTTGGACTCAAAAATACCTTTCGTCTCTCAGTTTTTACATCCACTAATCTTTTTAAAAAAATCATTCACATATCAAAAAACAGTTGCCATAATAATAAATAAATAAATCACGGCTAAGAGCATAATTGCAAATAAAATGCGTATAAAGGGTTCTTAAGAAAAAACACGTTTTTATACGTTGTTTTTAATATAATCTTACATTCCTGACAGTGGAAAAAAAAAAAGACTTTGTTTTGTTTATAGAGTTTCTCTCTACTGGCATCTTAATCTTGTGTGTGGATGAAACGTTCTTATAATTATTTTTTTTTTTTACACATGTGACATTTTTCAGATTTCTGGTGCAGTGTTAACCTGGCGAACGACTGAACGACAGAGGGTTTGTTGACACTACCGCTCAATTGATCACGGCTGACCATGTTTGCCTAGCTGAATAAAAGGGTGCGTGGGTGGGCTCAGATTAGAGACCGACCAAATTTCGGCTTCGGCTTCGGTTTCGGCGCCGAAAGTGGCCATTTTATCACTTTCGGCCAAGTTTCGGTTTCGGCCGAAACTGAAAAGTTATTTTTCGGCTTAATTTCGGTTTCGGCCGAAAGAGAAAAGTTAACTTTCGGTTTTTCTTCGGTTTCGGCCGAAATTGACTTAACTTTCCGCCATCCGGCCGAAAGTGACTCAGGTTTTCGGTCATCTAATACTCAGCGAAAACGATATTTAACAAAAAACTAAGACAATTAAGAACAAATTAAGCGATCTTTAAGAACAAACTAAACGATCTTTAAAACAAACTAAGCGATCTTTAAGAACAATTTAAGTGATCTTTAATAACAAACTAAACGATCTTAAAGAAAGAATTATGCGATTTTTAAGAACAACTAAATGATCTTTAAAAACGAAACAAAGATCTTTAATAGTAAACTAAATGATTTATAAGAATAAACTAAGCGATCTTTAACAGAAAACTAAATGCTCTTTAGGAACAAACTAAAAGATCTTTAAGAACAAACTAATCGATCTCAAGGAAAAAATAAATTATCTTTAAGAACAAACTAAGGGATCTTTATGAAAAAACTAAGCGATCTTTAACAACAAACTAAGCAATCTTTATGAACAAACTAAACGATCTTTAAGAACAAATAAAGCGACCATTAACAAAAACTGGACGATCTTTAACAAAAAACTAAGCGATCCTTGAGAACAAACTAAATCATCTTTAAAAACAAATAAAGCGACCTTTCAGAACAAATTAAGCGATCTTTTAGAACCATATCAGAACAACAATTTTTAGAGACCCGGTTTAAAAAAATAATATTTTGCATTAATTTTGCCCCCACCCCATTTTTGCCAAATTTTCTCCTACCATACCAATTTTAAAAAATTGCAAAGCAATTTAAATTACTTTTATATTAAAATGGTAAAATCTAAATTATTCATTAGATCAAGGGTCTCAAACTCAAATCATCAGGGGGGCCGCAGGAGGTAGTATCAAAATGAGAGTGGGCTGCATCAAGTAATCCACAAAAAAAGCGAGTACAACTGTTACGATCTGCTCAACCTTTATAAATAACAATAAAATCATTAAGGGTTCTCAAGAACTAGTATTCACTTTCATCCACCTTCTCACTGTTGCATACAAAAATATATAGAAACATAAAAAAAACATCAGAATTAGACTAGTCGGTGAGATTCGACTGAAACCGTCGCGGAGAGTCACGTTATAGATATGAGAATAGGGGAAACTGGCCGGCGCATTAACACTAAACTTTTCTGTCATGTAGCGGTTCGCAAAATATCGTCTTGCGGTCACAAATGAGTTTGCGGGCCGCGAGTTTGAGACCCCTATATTAGATGTTTATTTATTAGTATTCACGATTATCTCATTTTTTATAAAAAGAATGTAAATATTTATACTTTCCCCACATCATTTTCAATGTATGCAGATTGTATGCGGGAACGAATTTCAAAATATTTTAATATTTCATTTTCGGTTTCGGCTTCGGTTTCGGCCGAAATTCATTTTTAAGTTTCGGCCTTTCTTCGGTTTCGGCGAAAGTCATTTTTAAACTTTCGGCATTTTTTCGGTTTCGGCAGAAAGTCATTTTAAACTTTCGGCCTATTTTCGGCTTCGGCCGAAATCAGAAAATCACTTTCGGTCGGTCTCTAGCTCAGATATACATTTTAGTTTTAGGCCCAGGAAAAGAGTCAAGTAACTTTAACCGGGGTTTTTGTAAGCATTCGATTCTATAAAAGTTATGATTTTTACTTTTGTCGATAATTTAGAGATTAGTCCTTTTTCAAAAAATAATCAAAATAAAACATATCTAAGTTTCTCATACATTAAATTCGAATCAATTGGCTTCATAGAGTGCTTATCTACACTACTGCACAATACTTCTTCGTGTAATGCATTTTACAAATGTTAAATTATTTTTCTATTCATTTGTGTGTGTTATAGCATGTGTGTTTCCCTAATGTTTTACTTCCACGTAGCCTTTTGTCAATCCTTCCCCTCTCCAATTTTTGTTTTGATCCCCGTGTGTGCGCTGTAAAATGTTACAGCTGGTGTGTTTCTTTAATGTTTAACTTCCGGCTACAACAAGATGGCGGTATATTAATACACAATAGGAAGGAATCTCGGTGTGTAGACGCTTCAGTAAAGCAAGGGGGATAGTTAAAGATGATTATTGGAAATTGTCTTCGACGCAAGAAAATTCGAACTTTTCATTAATTTTTATTATTTTGCGGTTCCATTCAGGATCAGAATTTATGCTGTTATCAACGTATTTCTCCTTTAAATTACAACTACAATATAGATCTACTGTTGAGCTGAATAGGAAGAAGCCATCTTGTTCGGAAACAGCCGGAAGTCTCTGTACTCAGCTCTCACCTGTGGTTCCAAGAAGCTGTAACATGCACAGCGACTACAACCCAGACAACGATTCCAGGTTGAGGGTAGCCGAAGGGCATAGAACTTTCGGAAAAAAAGGGGTTGTCCCCCATAGCATGTAAAGACTGAATCCGGCAAATTGTGCGGAAGAACCACTACTTGGTCAACGGACAAAAGGCGGAGACAGCACAGTGGTGTGAATCGCTGAGAACATGACCAGACACGTAGAACGCCATGGTCATTCACTGCATGGGTGACTGGGTGGCCGAATGGTCTAAACTGAGCAAACCTCAATTTCAGCCAAAGGCCGGTCAAGCAAAAACATCACCCCGGGTGGATGAGACTCGTTAACCTTGGTCGGCAACTCATCTAAGAGAAGGAAACTCTGAATTCAAACCCGGAGTTGGAGTCCCGTAAGGCGCATACAATGTCCATTCCTGCAACCGTACCCATCCCTGGTCGTCTTGACGTAGAGTCTTGCCACTGGATATGGTGGGCTCGGACGAGAGAGTGAGGTTGACGCTGCGCAACTCTTCCTCACTTTAAACAAAAGTCACCCGCGCAAGTCATCAGTCACCAGACGACTCGATGGTCATCGTCGATCCTCGACGGACGAACAACAACAACAACTTGCTGGTAGAACCGAAGCGTTCCACCGCATCGCTCCCCCTTTTTGGTCTGATATTGACGTCACTGATTTAATGTTTGTACCAACACCACCCCGCCTCGATGGGTTAAAGGTTGATTATGTTCTAGTAGTTCTAAAGAATGACATTGAGTGATGCGATTTCTGGGATTTCTGTTCCGGGGTGTTCTAAATTTCTCCCCATCAATTAGCCGGCAGCTTTCGTAGCCGAGAGATAGATTTTTTCTGCTTTTTCCAAGACATTTAAAAAATATAATATCCTTATATGAGTATGTTTTTACTATTTGTATCATTCGAATATTGTACCTTTTCAGTTGCTGTGCTAACATTTGATATAGTATTTAATTGTGCATATTTCATGTTGCATTTCTATAAAATAATAAATTTCATTGCATAGTTTGATTGAATATTTTTTAGAATATCACTAGCTTTGATACTGGGTTTTTTTGTGTGTTTTTTTTGCACACAAGTTCTTGGTCCTGTGTCAAGTATTGTTCAAAGAACGAGTCAAATCTTAAAACAGTTTTATGTTTCAAAATTATATAACATTACGAAAAAATTTTCTTTAAACTCGTCTTCGAAAAAAAGTCTTCTTTTTTTAAAAAAGTTTAAAATTATTTTTCCTACTCAGTGCCAAAGTTTTCAAATTGGGGACATTAGCTCATATTCTCACCCAAAACAGGGACATATTTCAACGATAATGCTATTCAGCATCTGTTTCCTATAACAGTCTGTTGCACTAAAATTAGATCGAAACTCTACCCCGTAATATCGTAGAAATACGCGCTGACCGATTGTGGACCGGGTACACGTCTGGCCCTGGCGAGGGAAAATAACCAAAGGCGCTTGTTTATATTATGTGACGAGAATTTTTTCTGAGACCCGGTCGTGCAGTAGGGATGCTCGTTTCAGCTTTGAATTTCCTAACAGATGTCCAAGTATTGCACGGCTTTGTGGACTTATCTCAGTCCGTATTGTAGTTTGTGTGATTCATTTTTCAATCGTCTGCAGTTTGCGTGCACCAAGTTGACATGGTTAAACGTGTCTCAATTATTCCTCTCACGGGCCCCATCTCAACGGTTCCAAGTCTGGAGTCCAACATTACTCTTAGTGTGTTAGTAACTGTAGAGGAGAAAAAAATGATGGCGTGGCTCCATTGGCGATAAACAGACAAATTACGCCAGCGAGATTGTCCCGAAATCGTTTGACAATAATCAATGGCATAAAACGAACGTCAGTTAATCCAATTTTGACTGTGAATATTGGGCACACATACAGTTTGCAATTAGCCAACGTGTGGCTATGCGGGCCCATCTGATGTTTGCAAGCAGCGTACGTGTGGCTATGTGGCCCATCTGATGTTTGCAAGCAGCGTAAGTGTGGCTATGTAGCCCAGCTGATGTTTGCAAGCAGCAAAACAAACAATGAATTATGTCATGAAGAAACAATAGGTCATTGCAAAAATATTATTACTTGGATATACTACTAGGAACCAATAATATTTTAAAAAAAATAATGTTATAACTTTGTATTAGGTTTTAACAGGTACAACGTGATATTTATTCGATCTAAGCCTGGTTCAAACATGAATCAGAGAAACTTAGAAGTGTATCCTTGACAGTTTGATATGATTTATTAAGTCTAATCCAAAATCATCACCCCAGGCACCTCACTACTAAAAAAAAAAAAAAAAAAAATAATTCCCAATCAAGTGACAATCTCATCATGTTAAACCGTATTTCCATTTCTCTTGTTGGTTTTAAGATAGAGTTAATAGAAATGTATTTACCATAAATTCCTAAAACTTTATTTTTAATTCTCTCTATAGTAAGTTTATTCCCAGATATTAAGGACGAAACTTACTGTAGAGACCAATAAAGATGAACCTGCAAAACCTGTCAGCCAAACTCCCACCCAACAACCCTAGGCAAACCCACACAACTCCTGGATATAATTACTGGACATGAGAATTGTTAGCTTTGGGCTCCAATGTCAGTTACAAGCTAACAATGGAGATGGATGGATGGCCACAACTGGCCCTGTTTGAGATGAGGCGCCATTTTTTTCATTGACGAGAGTTTCAACATAACATAGGTCAAGGACGAATAATAAACGCAATGCTGGTTAACTAGATATAGCCCGCCATTTTAACATGGGCGACAGCAATGCCTGAACTTCCTATAGACTAAAGTTATTTGACAAAACATGAACTCAAGTAACGGACATTTTTTTAATCCCAATTTTTGCTACACTTCCATGATATGTCACTGCAAACTTTTTGTTTCAGGGCCATGAACTATATTAAATGTTCTGATGCCACAACCACTTTTAAAACGGATATTTTTATACCATACTTATATTGAGACAATGTCATTTTCCGAAAAGAAAATACAACCCATCAAACGCAAAAAGAAATATCATGTAGAGTAGTTATCGAGAATTATATTTTGCGCGCTAGTGAACTCATTAATGAACCATAGTTTATTTCAAACATTTAAACGTAAGTGTAATTTACTCTCAAGCAGTTTCTAAGGAAGCAGTCCATCAGGAGGCAGTCCAGGAGTCACACCAGAAGTGTAATATATATATATAAATATATATATATATATATATGTATATATAAAATCAATACATATGTATATAGGATCGAGCTATGATGACCGTAACTCCAAAGAACCGAAACTAGTTATATACTTTCGGATACTTAAAATCAATCACAACTATTTTCAATTATATTATTAAGGGAAATCTAATAAATTTAAGTGCCCAGAAATATATTATATATCCGCTTTTATTTTTAGTAAAAAAGTAAGTATTATTTTTATAAAAATTACAAATAAATTTAAAGTAACTACTGTGGAACTATTTTAAGCATTTTATCCGAAAATAAATGTTATGAAAAATAGTATTAATAAAAAATATGATCTCAGAAATCCATCGTAAATCACAAATATTGATAAAACCCAAACATCTGTTATTTTAGTGGGTTTTTAGCATTGCGAAATAAAAACAAATTGAAATTGATTTAAATAAATACGCAAATGACGTCACAGCCTTATTTCCTATTTTAGCCTTAGCACTAAGTTTCTTTCATTTAATAACCGTGGTAGCAAAACTGATAATGTATTTTCCCTTTTTAAAAGTAAAATTAATAAATATAATTAATTGCTTTTTAAATTTGTAAAATTTGCTAAAATTAAAATCAACTTTAGCAATGTATTTTTAACATTTAATAAGTTTGTTCTTTTTATTCATTCCAAGAATATACTTTTACGAAAGTTATAAAGTAGTAAAAACGTAACCTTTTGATATACCTTTAATTTAACAAGAAAATGACGTTAAATATGAATCAGTACAGCGAAACTAAAAAGCAAAAAAAAAAGCATTCACTTATGCACTTATCATTCATCCAAATAAAACAAAGCAATTGAAATTCAAAAACTTTCTTTCTGGCAGAGTAAGGGTGTTACAATACCGCGGATGATTTTATTAATTAAACTCTTTAGTGGGGAGGGGAGTAATACGACTTTTTCATTTGCCCATGGCAGCAAAGATACGCCTCAGAATGAAATTGATAAATAATTTACATACCCGGTACACATATATCGGGGGTAGGAAATAGGGTGTGTACATTTTTACGTAATTGACAATATCTTTAAATTCAATCATAATACAGTTGAGAAAAATAGATGCTATATTCTAATTTCACCAATTAAGAAAATCAATGACGTTAACAAAACGTAGGGACATTTACATAATTATGCATATAAATATCAAAACCAAATTATTTTACACTTCACAATTTATTTTTTTAAAAATAGAGATGGGTTAAGATTTTTTTATAATAGATAAAAAAATGACAGACTGACAGACAGACAGTCAGGTAGATTTAGTAGATTCTTCTTCTTCTATATAGTAAAGGACCACGATCAATTTATTGATCTTTTTGGCTCCTATCCATGTAGAGGGAATTGGCAATGCTTCTGTGCCTGGTGTTGATGAGGACATTTCACTGATTTCCAGTGCCACTTTGTGAGGGAATTATGCGCTGTGGGTTTGAAGGCTTTAGACAATAGACACAAATGAGTCTAGTGTTATCGCCTCAACTTTTCCTTTTGAAAGCTTGTCCCGTCCCTGATTGTCTTGGGCAGGAATGAACAACTCTAAACTGGGTGCTTGATGGTATGAGCCTGAATTGCCTGTCATGGCCTCGTCGCTGTCTATGGGATGGTTAGATGATAGATAGATAGATGGATGGATTACATACTATTAGATGGATAGATAGATCGATAGATTAGATATTCTTAGATGGATAGATAGATAGATGGATACATGGATATATATAGATGGAGACATGGATATATATAGATGGATAGATGGATAGATGGATAGATGGATAGATGGATAGATGAATAGATGGATAGATGGATAGATGGATAGATGGATAGATGGATAGATGGATAGATGGATAGATGGATAGATGGATAGATGGATAGATGAATAGATGGATAGATGGATAGATGGATAGATGGATAGATATAGATGGATAGATAGATAGATAGATAGATAGATAGATAGATAGATAGATAGATAGATAGATAGATAGATAGATAGATAGATAGATAGATAGATAGATAGATAGATAGATAGATAGATAGATAGATATACAGCAGACCGATCGAAAAACAGACAGACAGAACGCAAAAGGTATATATATATCCGGTAAACTATTTCTAAACATATATAACCATTAATGTATGTATGCATGTCCGGTATGCGCTCCTTTACCATTCATCCGATAGCGATAAAATTTTAGTGAGTTGATCTACAAATGCCTGCAAATGTTTCTGATTGATTACACACAGTTTACAATATTCCGTTTTGGAACCGGTGCCCTCAGTTCTTTTTTCCCCAATTTTATGAGCTAAATACAATTTCATTACACGTTCCTATACCATTCATCCGATTGCGGTAAGACTTTGGTATGTCGTTGTGCGCAACCCGCAAAAGCCTGTGAATTTGGTTATCGATTTTTAAATATTCCTTTTAAGGCCGGCGGGCCCTAAATTCTTTTCTTCTTATTTTAGCTATACACATTCTATATAATTTTAAACAGAGCTATTGCATGGGTAGATGGAATGAATAAAATGCAAGTGACATTTCAGTGTGTGTGTGACATAATAAGGAGGTTTCAGAAGTAGTACAACTATTTTACAATTTTGCGTACGGGGTCGGGGCCTTTATTTATTTATTTATTTTTTTTAACATAAATAAATATAATTTCATTTAGAGCTACAATGGCTACAAGTGTGTGGACTAAATTTTGAAAATTCATGCTTCTCACGTGGACAGCTGTATGTTGCCTGCTCGTGAGTCAAAAACACATTCTAAATTATTTGTGTACGCACCAGACGGAAAAAAAATAAATATATTTTATATTTATAAATCACTTTAAAAAACGTAATTAAAACACAAACACTTTTTTTTCTTCGAGTGACATTGCAACGCTTGCCGGTTTCTCGCTAGCATATAAGATATGCTTAGTAGTTTAATTTGGCAAAACACTTTTTTTTAAAATACAGTTTGACGTCTTTCAATTATATATGAGTTCTAATTATAACTATACCATTAATTAAGCTCTTATCAATGCATTATAATAAAAGTCAACCAGTGATTTTAAGCACAAAAAATAAAAAAAATTGTATTTACACAATTTACCCCACCACATATCAGCCCCACAGTTCCTCCTGTCCCAAACTCAACAATCCTATAACCTCATTTCAACCCATTGATTCCGAGACATAAAAAAACCACACCAACGGCCGATCACTCATTTATCATCTTCAATGTGCAGTTTGCGTTGTTTCCCCTTAGTCTTGATTAAATACGTCCTGAGGGGACAGATAGACGGCCATTTGGAAATCGTTTCGTCATATGTGGATAGAGAAACCCAACCAATCGGGCCATTGAAAAGATTCGCACACAAATAACTAGTAATATACGTGACCATTATGGTCTCTAAAATCATATCACACTGATACTTGAATTTTTAAGATTTTAAAATGTAGAACAGCTATATTATGTAAACGATAATAAAAATAAAGTGAACTTATATGTGTATATCAAGGCACTGATTCCATGTACCAACATATCAGAGAGAGTTAGAAGGAAAAACACATTATTTCAGCTTTTCGGCACAATATCACAAATTGGAATTAATCAAATACTCTCCTATTGATGATCTTCAATTTCCCTGTATTTCTTATCTTATTTCTTTTACTTTTAATTTTTTTTTTGTTTATCAAATTCTTTTTATTCACATAAATAATACATAAGTTTTTTTACTTCTGTAATTTTAGTTCTTTGAAAATTCCAACTTCCTGCAATAACAATGGCAATCACTTGAGTTTATTTTTTTAACTAATTGCTATTTCTTGTTGTATTTTCATTTGTCCTGTCTGTCGAGGAAGGCCATTAGCCAAAACGTTCTTATCTTAAAGTCCTGTTTTATGATGTCTCAGTTACCCCATACTTTCATCCACTATGAATGATGTAAGCTTCACGTTTTACATCTATGAAATATAAACAGGTGATTTTGAAGCGAGTTAGTATCCAGCCTCGGGCTTTATTTTATCGGTTGAATCTGTTTGGCTAACATTAAATGAAGTAGAAGGATAAATCAAACAATGATTTTTTTACCCCAAGTTTACAGATAAACACTTGCTGTATTGCTAATTCTTTTGGTGCGATTCTCAGTAAGTGATTGCTCAAACGGCCTCTACGGAGAGATCGAGCATTCAGTAAGTGCTACGTAGAAAAATAATTTACTTAAACGACTATACATCCCACCACAATTTATCTTGCCTTTGGAGAATTTGACATAACACCAAGCGCCTTGCTAGTTTTTTTTTTTTTAATTCTTACCAAAATACCATCCAGACTGAAAAGATTACATACCTCGAATTCAAAGCATTTCCATTTAGTTCGTTAAATAAAAGAATCTTTTCTATTATTTTCAACTCAAATCCTCTCTTCGGCTATTCCTAACACCACTTAGCTTTCTCAACAATGCTAACAATTTTATGTAGACCACCTTGTATGGTATTTTAAAGCCATGATTCGCACCATGTTATTAACCTTCTTCAGAACTTGTTTTCGGATTACAAGTTACCACATAACTTTATGACATTTTAAGAATTCAGAATTTTTTGTAAACAAACTCTGTAGAATACATTGTTATCCACTACAAGAAAGATCATTTTTTTTTTTTAAAATAATTTTTTGTTTATATTTGAAACAGTATAAACAAATCTGAAGTACTTAGTATTATTAATAATACATGTAATCTCCCCTGTTATTTGATAAAAGAACTTTTAAGGTTAGATAAAACAGTTGGCAAATATCAGAACATTTTTCCTGATCTCGTCTGTTCATTACTAAAATATTAACATTTCTTCTGATCTCGTCTGTTCAATACTGAAATATTAAAATTTCTTCTGATCTCGTCTGTTTATTACTGAAATATCCACATTTCTTATGATCTCGTCTGTTTAATACTGAAATATTAACCTTTCCTCTGATCTCGTCTGTTAAATACTAAAATATTAACATTTCTTCTGATCTCATCCGTTCATTACTGAAATATTAACATTTTTTCTGATCTCATCTATTCATCACTGAAAAATTAATATTTTTTCTGATCTCATCTGTTCATTACTGAAATATTAACATTTCTTCTGATCTCGTCTGTTCAATACTGAAATATTAACATTTCTTCTGATCTCATCTGTTCAATACTGAAATATTAACATTCCTTTGATCTCGTCTGTTCAATACTGAAATATTAACAGTTTCTCTTTCTTCTTGTGTGTGAACTTGTTTACGTGACCATCAAAAAAAAAAAAACCATCGCTGTCCTTTAACTATCGACATCAGGTCCTGGCTTCAGTTACCTTCATTACTGTATTCTCACAGCGGTCAGTAAAGATCTGAAGAAATAGCTCTGAGCGAAATTTAAATCCTTACAAAGAACTTGGTTATTTCAAGTAATCACTTTATTATTCTGTCTCTGTGTCAAAACTGTAGAGGTGAAAACTTGGTCTATTTTTCAGCAGCTTGGCTGGGAATGTTAAGTATTGATAGTAAAATTATATTTAAAAACAAAAAAAAAACTTTGTAATATTATTTTAAAAGTTGTGCTAATTGTTAATTTCTCTCACATATAACATGCGTTTCATTCCTTTATGATGTGGGTTAACATGTCTTTACCGTAATACGATATCGTAACTACCATAAGCGTGCTAAAAAGATTAAATTTACCTAAACATTCACCTGAATATTCCGCTAAATCTCCCCTTAAAGATCACCTAAACATTCTCTTAATCGATCAACTAAAACTTCATCCGAATTTTCCCCTAAAAACTTCTTCTAACTTTTCGAGGCCCGAAATCTAACAACAGCAGGTTTTAAAACAAAGGGGCCCAACAACCACAATCAATCTATTGAATTTAATTGGATTTTTTTTCATATATATTACGTAAACAGCCTGGGGTCATTAGGGGTGGGGTGAGGAGGGGTGGGAAGGGGGTGGGCGGCTTTCAGCTCCCAAATTTTTGTATCCTCTTTAACAAGCGAGATGATGCTCTTGTCTCACTAATCCACTTTAAAGAGCGAAATTATGTACTTGTCTCACTAATCCACTTTATAGAGCTAAATGATGTTCTTGTCTCACTAATCCACTTTAAAGATCAAGATCATGCTCTTGTCTCACTAATCCACTTTAAAAAGCGAAATGCTCTTGTCTCACTAAGTCACTTTAAAGAGCGAAATAATGATCTTGTGTGACTAATCCACTTTAAAAAGTGAAATGATTTTCTTGTTTCACTAATCCACTTTAAAGAGCAAAATGAATCTCTTGTCTCACTTATCCATTTTAAAGAGAGATATGATGCTCTTGTCTCACTAATCGACTTTAAGTAATGAGATGAAGCTCTTGTCTGGCTAATTCACTTTAAAAACGAAATGATGCTCTTGTCTCACTAATCCAATTTAAAGAGCACAATTATGCACTGGTCTCACTAATCCATTTTAAAGAGCGAAAGGGTGATCTTGTCTCACTAATCCACTTTAAGTAGCAAGAAAATACTCTTGTCTCACTAATCCATTTTAAGTAGCGAGATGACGCTCTTGTCTCACTAATTTATTTCAGTAGCGAGATGATGCTCTTGTCTCACCAATCAAATATGAAGAGCGAGATAATGCTCTTGTCTCACTAATTCACTATGCAAAGCTTGATGATGTACTTTTCTCACTAATCCACTTCAAAGAGCAAAAAGATGCATTTGTTTCACTAATCCACTTTAGAGAGCAAAATTATGTACTCGTCTCAAAAATCCACGTTAAAGAGCGTAATGATGCACTTGTCTCAGTAATCCACTTTAAAGAGCGAGATGATGCTCTTGTCTCAATTATCCACTTTAAAGAGCGAAATTATGTACTTGTCTCACTAATCCAATTTAAAGAGCTAGATGATGCACTGTTCTCATTAACCCATTTTAAGTTGCGAGATGATGCAATTTTCTCACTAATCAAATTTAAAGAGCGAAATAATGCCCTTGACTCACTAATCCACTTTGAATTGCAAAATGATGTACTTGTCTCACTTTTTCACTTTAAAAAGCTAGATGATGCACTATTCCTTCTAACTCGCTTTAAGTAGCGAGATGATGCTCTTGCCTCACTAATCCATTTTAAAAAATGAAATGGTACTCTTGTCTCACAAAACCTCTTTCAAAATATAGATGATGCACTTAAGCCACTTTATAAAGTTTGATAATACACTTGTCTCACTAATCCACTTTAAAAAGCTTGAAGATGCACTTGTCTCATTAATCCCCTATCAAGAGCGATATTATGATCTTGTCTCACTCATCTACTTTAAAAAGTGAGATGATGCTTCTGTTTCACTAATCCACATTAAAAAAACGAGATAATTCTCTTCTCTCACTAATTCACTTTAAAAAGCTGATGTTCCTTTTGTCTCACTCATCCACTTTAACTAGCAAGAAAATACGCTTGTCTCACTAATCCATTTTAAGTAGCGAGATGACGCTCTTGTCTCACTAATCTATTTCAGTAGCGAGATGATGCTCTTGTCTCACCAATCAAATATGAAGAGCGATATAATGCTCTTGTCTCACTAATTCACTATACAAAGCTTGATGAGGTACTTTTCTCACTAATCCACTTCAAAGAGCAAAAAGATGCATTTGTTTCACTAATCCACTTTAGAGAGCAAAATTATGTACTCGTCTCAAAAATCCACGTTAAAGAGCGTAATGATGCACTTGTCTCAGTAATCCACTTTAAAGAGCGAGATGATGCTCTTGTCTCAATTATCCACTTTAAAGAGCGAAATTATGTACTTGTCTCACTAATCCACTTTAAAGAGCTAGATGATGCACACTTCTCACTAACCCATTTTAGGTTGCTAGATGATGCAATTTTCTCACTAATCAAATTTAAAGAGCGAAAAGATGCACTTGACTCACTAATCCACTTTGAATTGCAAAATGTTGTACTTGTCTCACTTTTTCACTTTAAAAAGCTAGATGATGCACTATTCCTTCTAACTCGCTTTAAGTAGCGAGATGATGCTCTTGCCTCACTAATCCATTTTAAAAAAATGAAATGGTACTCTTGTCTCACAAAACCCCTTTCAAAATATAGATGATGCAGTTAAGCCACTTTATAAAGCTTGATAATACACTTGTCTCACTAATCCACTTTAAAAAGCTTGAAGATGCACTTGTCTCATTAATCCCCTATCAAGAGCGATATTATGATCTTGTCTCCCTCATCTACTTTAAAAAGTGGGATGATGCTTCTGTTTCACTAATCCACATTAAAAAAACGAGATAATTCTCTTCTCTCACTAATTCACTTTTCAAAGCTGATGTTGCTTTTGTCTCACGCATCCACATCAAAGAGCGAAATGATGCTCTAGCCATCGCTTACACTTATTTACAAATTCGTTTTTGCCGACGTTGAAATTTGACTAAAGTTTCCCAAAGTCTGAGCGGTTTGGTGACCTTTTCCCTGAAGTTTGATGACCTTTTCCCTGAAGTTTGATGAACTTTTCCCTGAAGTTTGATGAACTTTTCCCTGAAGTTTGATGAACTTTTCCCTGAAGTTTGATGAACTTTTCGCTGAGGTTTGATTATCTTTTTCCTGAGGTTTGATGGACTTTTCCCTGAGGCTTGATGGTTTTTTCTCTCTGATTTGATTAACTTTTCCCTGAAGTTTGATGAACTTTTCCCTGAGGTTTGATGAACTTTTCCCTGTGGTTTGATGAACTTTTCCCTGAGGTTTGATGAACTTTTCCCTGAGGTTTGATGATTTTTTCTCTCTGATTTGATTAACTTTTCCCTGAAGTTTGATGACCTTTTCCCTGAAGTTTGATGACCTTTTCCCTGAAGTTTGATGAACTTTTCCCTGAAGTTTGATGAACTTTTCGCTGAGGTTTGATTATCTTTTTCCTGAGGTTTGATGGACTTTTCCCTGAGGTTTGATGATTTTTTCTCTCTGATTTGATTAACTTTTCCCTGAAGTTTGATGAACTTTTCCCTGAGGTTTGATGAACTTTTCCCTGTGGTTTGATGAACTTTTCCCTGAGGTTTGATGAACTTTTCCCTGAGTTTTGATGAACTTTTACCTGAGGTTTGATGAACTTTTACCTGGTTTTGAATTTCATTAAAGAACGAATTAAATATACGGATATGTTAAGCTAAACTTGAATTCGTAGACAGGACAACAGATTTGGACGTTTTGGCTAAGAGCTTTCACCAGCAAACAAGACGAAGGCTCTAAACCGAAACTTCCAAATCTTTTGGTCAGTCTGCGAGTTCAAGTCTAGCATACCTTGTCCTTATATTTCATTGAAACAACTTGAATGCAGTCCATCAATTATTATAGAACAAATCATGTTTGTACCGAGTGTCGCAATTATGCGTCCAGAAGAGTTTTGGCGTTTATTAATTATATGTTTGGGATCTTAGGAGCCTGGATGAGAAAAACTACAATAAGGAGAGGGCAACAAAACGTATGTGTTAATGATGTGTGCCAGGAGTGTTTGTTTTGGCTCGCGTTTTGTAATACTTGCTTTGTTAGTGAGCATAGTTGGTGTGGAGATGTATTGTGAGGTAGATGGTGACGTTTGTAGGCACGAGCGATGACGTTGTTCGCTATCAATGTCATAAACTTGCAGAGTGAGAGCTGCAGTACGAACGTACCGAGAGCTGGGTTGTGAATAAAGGACTCTTTAGAGTATTTTACCTTCAGTTGTTGCCGGATTTCAATGTTGCGAGACTTGAAACCCCTAGGCTACAATTTAGCCATCGGACTGCCTATACAAACATGGACTTGGTAACAGTAAGTGCGTAGCGCTGAATGCGTGGAGACTAGTCAACATTCTATCGCCGAAGGAGCAACACCGTGATGGTAGGTGGGAGATGTGAAGGCATGTGCTTCGTAGATAGATAGATTGATTGCATCACTCATCGTCTCAAACATTGGCTTGCAAAGAATTATTTAGACCCGACTGTGTGCTCATCGCACAATCTTATAAATAATGAAACTATAACAAAGTCATACATACTATAACTAGACTATACACATGTTATAAATACGATAAATTTTAAAATGCTATAAGTACTATAACTATAAAAATTTCATAAAAAATATAATCATAAAATACTACAACATATATGTTATAAATGGGATGACTATAAAAATTTTATAAATATTATAAATATAAAAATTACTATAAATACTATTACTATAAATATTGTTAAAAATGCTTTAAGTTTAACTATAAAAACGCTATATTTTCTCGAATCCCATTTCAATAACCTTTACACGGTCTGACGGGATTTAATTTGTTCTCTTTACTTTACAATTATTTTAATCCAAATAATAAGTTTGCCTCTCTGTTATCAATCGCTATCAGAGCCCGCCCGTGTCTTGATTGAGTATTACCACTCCCGTAAATCCTTATTCAAGTTTGAAATTGGGAATGGATTAACTCTATCTGATCAAACCCCAATATTAACACTAAAAGATAACGAGCGCTCATTAAAACCGACATAGCAGAGAGTGCTTTTGTCAATAGGAGAATTTTATTTTTAAATCCCATTTGAAAAAATTAAACATGACATGTGGGTAAGGTAATACTTTGTGGGTGTCAAAAAATTACCGGTAGCGCAGCGGTCTTTCATTCACCTTTAACCATAAGGATATCTGGAAATGGAGAAGAAATGTTGAGTTTGGTTTCATGGCTGGATTCGGCTTATTTAGGTCATTAAAATACACAATAACTAAGAAAACACACAAGCCATTTGGAGCCCAATTCATATTGATATGTTTGGCATTAACAAATTTGGAATGTCGTCTTTAGAAAGTAAAGAAAAGTTATTACATTACTTAGTTAAGACTGCTACCTCGCGTCTTTCAAAGACAAGACTAAATATGGATTTCTTACGAACACATATTTTTGATTGGCCTCTGAAACATTGAGTCATCATAGCTCGTTCTTAGGTTACACAATTTTTTCCCTCAAATGGACTTCATGATCTTCGTTTTTATCTTTAAAGGACATCAACTTCTTTATTTTTTATTTAATGTAATAAAGGACATTTTAGTTTTTAAAACTGTTTGAAAAAAATCAAAATCTCATTGGAAGTATTTAATGTTTGCAGGTGTTGGTCATGACGTATGATCGATAAAATATGTAAATTACTTAGCCTTGATATCAATAAATAGTTTCTTTAAACAAATTTTTTTTTTCAAATGCAGAGCAATTAAGTCCTATCTAAACTTTGACCTCTAAAAGGAAGTGATTTACCTCGAACATGATGTATGTAACATTGCATTTTATCCTAAGTCGAGTATTAAAGACGTAATCGGTCGATCACATTTGGTGACTCTACTAAAAGACTTGAGATTATAGGAACATTTCAGCCTGTGGTAAAATACCATCGTAATAATTCGTGTTATTTCTTGGGTTCCACACGTGATATTAAGTTCCGAAACTATGAATACATCCACTCGAATGTAATAATAACCATAGCGGAAATCTATTGACATGGATTGAACATTTGCTGGTGCCCACCCCTTCACACAATACAAATAAACGCATGGCATCAAATTAAATATTTGGCAAAATCAATAATGTTAAAAAAAAAAAAAAAAGGCATCCAATATAAAAATTATGAAAAGCACTGATCAATGTTTTGGGATTTTAAAAATGTATTTTATTTTTTTGTTAAATGGATTGAACATTTGCTGGTACCCACCCCTTCACAAAAAACAAATAAACTCATGGCAACAAATTAAATATTTGGCAAAATCAATAATGTTAAAAAAAAAAAAAAAGGCATCCAATATAAAAATTATGAAAAGCACTGATCAATGTTTTGGGATTTTAAAAATGTATTTTATTTTTTTGTTATTTTATTTTTATTTTATTTCTTTTAAAAACTCATAGTAAAATTTGTTTGAACTCTCCTCCCCCTAAAAAACCAAAAATACATAGTTTGTTGTAAAAATAGGTTCGTTTCTGTGAGTGGACGTGTGTGTGGGTGGGTGTTTAAAGAAAAAAAAACAAAAAACTTGAACAAGCCAAACACCAGCCACGAGATGTTGAACAAGATCAATAGAATGATTTCATAACTGTCAAATTAGACGGGAAACTAAACTATCGTTGAACCCAGGATGAATTATGGGACGGAAGTTGGGAGATGGGAAATAAGAGGAAGTTTGAGTGAGTTGGTATGAAGGTAAAAATAAGAGAACGATAGAAAGAGACAGATTTGTTAAGAATGAGAGAAAGTGTGTGTGAGAGAGAGACAGACCAAAAGATTTGTAGCGAGTGAGGAAGAGGCAGAGAGAGATAAAGAAAGAGGGGGGAGATGGGAGAGAGAGAAAAATAAAAAATTAAAATTGAAGAAAAAAATAAATAGTGTATTAATATCAGAACTAGCTAGACGATCAAAAGACAGAATGCGATAGATTTTTTTAGAGAGGGACTGACAAAGGAAAGAATATATAAAAAAAAAATTAATCTGAATATAGATGTTGAGATAAAGATATGGAGAGTGCTTACTAAAATAAAAATATGTTGGAGGTAATTAAATTTTGGAATGCGGTTAATCTAAAATTAAAAGAAAAGGAAAAAAAGATTATTTTCTGGTAATTCGATGTGAACTGGAAATGGCAAGTAATTCTTCACCATTAAATGATTCAATCACAGAGATCATTCCGGAAGACGTTGCAAATCCAGACATTATCGATTTTCATGGTTAAAAGGAACTTGTAGAAAAACATTTGTGGAATAAAATAAAATAAAAAATATATTTACAACAAGACAAAATGGACTAAGAACATTGGGGAGTAAATATGCATAAATTTGATTTCAATTCTAAGAATAAAAGGGGAGAACAAAATGTGTCGACATTCACATGAATACATTTTCAGGGGAAATAATAAGGATATTAATGAATGAAACCAATAAGACTTATCTCCCACTAACGCACAAAAGGTTGGACATAAGAACTGACAACTTCACGTCATGAAGTAACAGGAAATAATTATTTTATGAAGTCCTCTTGTGCTTTTGTCGAGGTACTAACATTACACATGAATGAGAGAATAAATAAATGAGAGAATAAATAAATGAGAGAATAAATAAATGAGAGAATAAATAAATGAGAGAATAAATAAATGAGAGAATAAATAAATGAGAGAATAAATGCACACTATAATAAATGAATAACACAATAAATGAACGATAGAATACATGAATGAGAGAATAAATAAATGAGAGAATAAATAAATGAGAGAATAAATAAATGAGAGAATAAATAAATGAGAGAATAAATAAATGAGAGAATAAAAAAATGAGAGAATAAGTAAATGAGAGAATAAATAAATGAGAGAATAAATGCACACTATAATAAATGAATAACACAATAAATGAACGATAGAATACATGAATGAGAGAATAAATAAATGAGAGAATAAATAAATGAGAGAATAAATAAATGAGAGAATAAATAAATGAGAGAATAAATAAATGAGAGAATAAAAAAATGAGAGAATAAGTAAATGAGAGAATAAATAAATGAGAGAATAAATGCACACTATAATAAATGAATAACACAATAAATGAACGATAGAATACATGAATGAGAGAATAAATAAATGAGAGAATAAATGCACACTATAATAAATGAATAACACAATAAATGAACGATAGAATACATGAATGAGAGAATAAATAAATGAGAGAATAAATGCACACTATAATAAATGAATAACACAATAAATGAACGATAGAATACATGAATGAGAGAATAAATAAATGAGAGAATAAATGCACACTATAATAAATGAATAACACAATAAATGAACGATAGAATACATGAATGAGAGAATAAATAAATGAGAGAATAAATGCACACTATAATAAATGAATAACACAATAAATGAACGATAGAATACATGAATGAGAGAATAAATGAATGCGAATAAATGAATCGGTTTCAATAATACCTACGTCTACGCAAATGAGCGCTTAACTGAATAAAGAGATAAAACCATGCATACAGCTAGACAACTCTTCGCAGTCTCAAACACAGTACCAACCGATTTATTTCCCTTTACTACAGGATTAGACCCCTTGGTATTAGCTGACTATTTTGTACATTTAAATAATGGTGTGAGGCGTGAGGAATAGAAAGAAGAAAGTCACAGTGAACAAGACAAAGGGAGTGGTCTCCATTGTGAGCAGAAGGTCATCTTTCCCAGGTGAACCCGGAATTTTTAAGCAACATCTTTAACACACAAACAAAACACATTCTCATTCTAAATTGGCGCTGAATAATAAAACATGTGAAAGATAAATTTATAGGTTTGTCTCATATAGAATCTATAACAAATTAATAACAAGATTTGATACGTTGTCTCCATAGGGAATGAACCAAATCCACAATTTCACCTAGCTGCCATGTCTTTTTCTTTTTTGGTTTTTACAATTATGTTCAAATCACTTCCTTTCTACTCCTCTTTACTTTTTTTTTTTGTCTGGTTTTAGCGCCCTCTCCTATTTTTTTTTTCTTTTTTAGGTAGGATATGTATATTTATATTATTCAAATTTAATTTATACTCATTTAAATGTTTTGTTTGTTTGTAGTGATGAAGGCACGTGCCGAAACGTTTAGTTGTGTATGATGTATAATTATTATTAAAGCCTAACTTATACTGTTATATTGACACAATTTGTTCGTTTCTTATTAATCAAATCGAAATATTCATGAAAATATTCATATAAAAGTAAATCTGTTACAATCTATATTATTAGAAATTAAAATGATCGCACAAGGCCTGGACAAGTATTAGGCATGGGAGCCGGAGTAAGACAAATCTTTTTTTTTTTCTCTCCATAATCTGTGATATGGGAGTTTACTTTTTAAAAATTGATTTCCAACGCATTGCTTATATTTTTGCTAAAAACTATCACAGCTTTCAATTAAGATTCTGTAATTAATTTACGTATGATAACAGAATCATCTGAAAGGGTCTTTTTTTTTTTTTGGTTTTTTGAGACGTCAATATCATGAGCTTGCATGCACGCGCCCAAAAGACGGGCTTTAAAAGCTAGTAACAAAAATGTAAGACAGATTCCGTGCCAACACGAGCAAATATTGATCAGCGATGCCATGGTTTACGCTAGAGAAGATATCTTTCTCTCCCAACCCCCACCCCCTTTTTTCCCTTTTTTTTTGGTGGGGCTCGGTTATGGCCCCTTGATTTCCGTTGTGGATTTTTCTTTGCTTAGGGTAACACTTGCTCCGTGGGGCCGGAGTTACTTTATCTTGGAGTGAGTGGTTATTTGCCGTGGGGCTGCCTGGTAACTGGTATCGATCATGGCCACCAGGGGGCGGGGGGGGGCGGCACTTTAAAGCACTGCTGAAGAATCGATGACTTGGATGGTCCACCACGTGGTCAAGGCGCTGACTTACGTTTCTCTTTAGCTTCAAGAACTATCCTTTTCATGTATATCCTATAAAATTAAAACTTAAAAATCATGATACAAGCTAATCGAACGTTTTTCATTGCTTTACGATTAAACATGATGATTATTATTATTAAGTAACACGAAACGTAATATTCAACACGTTATAAATTAAACTACCCTTAAAAACTACGTTTTTCGTATAAATCCTTTATAAAATTCATTAATCGAGCAAATGAAAAAAAAATTAAAAAATTAGGGGGGCTTCTAAAAATTTGACAATACATGCATACACATAACCCACTTTACAAGAATCCCAGTTAGTGCTCCCACCATCCAAAGCTCATAACGGCTCATTTTTTTTTTCACGCAACTGAATTGTGTTAATATTCTAATGAAACACCCGCTTTTACAACGTAGACTTATTTCACCAACCAATTAGAGAAAAATAAAGGAAAATATTGCGCACCAGATGCAATCTTCGGGAATTCTATATCATAAAATCAGTGTATCATAGATTGTCTTCATCATCCCCTTGAAAAATAGAAGAAAAAAAACAACTGATTTTGGGGGGTTGGGGGTTTAAAGGAGGTTTGGTGGGCTAAAAAGTTGATAGAATGGGTGAAATTGGTAACGAATCTACGAGCCAAGATTTATCTCGATAAGTTGACGGGGAAAATTGGTCAAGTAACCGTCCGAAGATTTTTGCCAAGCCATAAAACACACGAACAAGAGTGAAGTTAGTATAAAGGATTTAAAGAAAGATATTAGTCTCAAGGAGTTGTCATGTTCTTGATAAGCTAACAATCAAATAATATTAATACTATAACAGTAGTCTGGGATCCTCTGGTGGGACAACCACGAGACAAAAGACTCTGCCATGTGTTAGACGACCAGTCACTACCCCAAGATGTTGCTTGAGAAACAATGCTAAACGAGGAGCACCTCACGCCAACTGATTTTCTTCATACACCTCCTACGTGCTGTAAGACTTTCTTAATGATCTGATCCAGAGATGAGGTCCCAAAATCCTAACAAGACTAATGAGTCTGAGTGTCTTCTTTGTCTTTAGACTCCCCCCCCCCCTTTCCACGCACACACAAACACATACACACAAGAAAGACGCACACCGACACCCTATCAAACACCTCCAAAGAGCGCGATGTCACGCAGACTTTACTTGGCTAACGAGCGGAAACGGCGGAACGACGGGTTACGTTGACGCAGAGTCGGAAACCGGGACGCAAGACACGCTCTGGGGTCTGCCTCCCGGCGGCTGTGAAACAAAGTTGCGCTTCTGGCCGCCCCTTGCCATGGACCACGTACAGCGTGAGGTGTGATCGTCCGGCTGGCGGTCGTATTAGTTTCAGGGTCACAGGAGGGCATTGGTCAGAGCCAGTCGAAGAACTCATCTCTCGCCTAATGATAAATAATAACCCAGGAGACATGTTAAATGCCTGGTACAACAATTGTCACAGAGGATAGAAAATGTTCGCGTTCTAGTGTTATAAGAGGGTATGAGTATTTTAATCTCTACCCAAATTATAGACCAGTATACATATATCATCAATCATCAACAAAAATATCATACGGTTAGCATATGCTTGTTAAAATTTTAAGCTTACAGAGATCACAGAGGTTTAAAGAAGAGTGCGTTGATTATCCTGAAATCGATTATCCGAAGTGCTCCTTTATTTAAAACGGCGTGGATCATCGACGTTTAACAAACAACGAAAAAAAAAATGTCCGATCCCCCACCCCTGTCGCACAAACAAATTAAAATATAGATACACACTTTGCATGTAGTGCTCAGAAATGATGTGTACATTTGTAAACTGCATCGCCAAATTAACGTTTGCAAAGACAAAATCAAGTCTTTGTCAGACTTTGACATCATGGATATACTTTGATTACTCTACATCAGTGGTCGGAAAATCCCAGCTTACGAGCTACACGCAGCTCTTTAGTCACCTGGTTGCGGCTCGGCCAGTCGGCCAAAAATCGGTTTTGACTCAGAAAAACTTGGTTCTTGACAAGGTCTTGAAGAAATGTGGCTCTCCATTTTTGTTTAATCGACCTGCTGCTGATTTTCAACTCTTTCGACCAAGGACTTTGTCAACCACTGGTCTACATTATGCACTGTTTAAAAAAAACAAAAACAAAAACTTGAATGTGATATACATATACTGTATTCTACTGTATTTAATTCGCTGTCAAATAAAGCAATATACCAATATAAGGTAGACATATATTGTCCCGAAATTCCCGGTCGTGACCCGGTACCGGGCCACGAAAGTCAAATGACCGGATCGACGAAAGAATAAAAACAAAAAAACCGTTACGGGGTAACGAAACAAGAGGTTTGGAAAACGCTGCTCTAAGCCGTGCACTAACCTCTTGGACGCAACTTTTCCTTAGGGTCTTTCAGTTTTTGCGGAAAAAAAAATAGTTCTCAGAAAAAAAAAACGGGTCCCAATTCATTCGTATCTTCAGTTGTCCACTGTAAACATATGAAAGCTATATTGTGTAGATAAGTCGTTAATTTTCTAAATGCTACTTCTCACTATGATAACTTTTAATTAATTAAACGCAAGGAACTGGTGGTGTTGTTAAAAGAAAAAAAAAATTGTTCCTTGACGCATAGTTTCAGACAAGGGCCGTAATTGTAGCGCCGTGAGATGGATGAGCAGACAACTCTTGCTCCACACACTCCATTCAACCCGCATGACAGCAATCCTCAATCTCTGTTCTTTTCTTGGTTTTTCCCACTCAACTACATGCCCCACGCTGGAATCCGGGGCTTTGTGGATCGACCCTCGGGCTGACCGTTGACATTGTGGGTTCGATGTTGGATGGTCCAGTGGCGATCAATTCGACACCTAGCGGGAATGTGTGCAGTGTGAAGCGAGTGAAATTAACGATTTGAACAGAGCTTAATGTTTGAAGATAAAATGCACCATGGCTAATATGCTAATAACATATTTAAACAGTTTTAAAGTAAATGTACAGTTTATTAATACGTTTTGTTGAAAATGTCCTTCGAATAGTTCCGGAACTTAAGTATGGAGTACGTGATATTAATGAGCCCCACCGCTCCTCAAACACTTTTTTTGTGTTCTCTATCACGTGAATCCATGGTTTGTACCAGTAAATACTGTAACGCCTTTTAACTCAAAGTGGTCATAGTTAAAATTTAAAAAAAAATTAAAACATGTTTGTACAAATTCACGTCAAAAGTACATATTGCTTAAGATGTTTTGATTTTAAGATATTAAATGTCCGGCATCTATCCGTCTTCGTGAGACGATGTAGTAGCTCACTGACACTAGTTCAAATGGCAGGTGAGGTCGATTCTGGAATGGCACTCTCGGCTGCACCTCTCGCATGAGAACCTTGACCTCTTTCTTACTTTGACCTTCCGTAATGCTCTTCTGGTTGCAAGGGCTTTGGTCACGCATCTTATGCCCGTTTGACACACTTATGACCTGCTTTTGGCCAGCCCGATTGGAAATCAGCGATGAAAATCTCATTCGCATATTTCAATGGGGGCTTCCCTCATGAAATTTGTTAGCTGTAGAATGATGGTCAGTCCAAACTCCGTACATGCGTGGTATTGGCCATTACTAATCATCACAGTCCCTTTTCAATGTGTGATGTTAAGGCGGCGCCGTCAGCAAAAAGCAATTTACGCATTAACACCTTTTTAATCGTGGGATTTTAAATACATATATAATTTTACAGCATTAAAGAGAAACTCGTCCCTCTCCCCCATTTGACAGCGACGAGGCCCTGATAACAGGCAGTTCCGGGACATACCAGCAAGAAAGAAGTACATGAACTGCTCATTCCTTCTAAAGGCAATCAGGCACGGGAACAAGATTCCTAGAGGAACAGTTGTGGCAAAAACACTTGCAAAATTTGCGTCTATTGCCTCAGGCCTTCCAGCCCAAAATTCATGATACCCTCTTTGAGTGGCCCTTGCAACCAGTGAAATATCCTTTTCAACACCAGACACAAAAACATTGCAACTCCCCTCTACAAGCATAAGAGCCAGAATGATCAATAAACTTATCGTGGGCCCTTAATATAAAGAATAAGAGAAGAAGAAGGAAAATACATTATTTACAAAATCAACTTGTTTTGTTTTAATAATTAACTTAATTATTGTGACGTGATTTGACCCAATTGAAGGATTATCAATGTATTGATTCAATACCCAAGCCTAACCTCTTATTATTAACAGCATCGATTAATCTTTATCACCCCATTAATTTGATGATAACCCTTAAAAAAATTGTATTAATAGCATTTATTCCATTTTAATTAAAAAATTTAATCAGTCATATTTACTGCTCTTATTGTGTTAACATAAATAATTTAATTCCTGACAATCATTTTCGAAGGCCCATTACTTTATGAGAATATCTCCTATGAAGCAAGTTGCACACATTTAACACTTACGTTCATAAACGGTATTTAATAGTTCGATACAATTAAATATTAAAACACAGTTAATCAGAAGCAATACAATTTAAACTGTGGTGTAAAGTAAAACTGGTGTCATTTAGACTAAATTGTCTGATACTCTGCTAGTGGTTTCATACGTAACCACCAACTAACTAACGCACAAATTCTGGTCTGAGATTACTTTTGTATGGCCTCCGCTAGTACATTGGCTAACAACTCCATCTGTTGAGCTGTGCGTTATGATATTGTCTTCACGCAGGGCTGCTATCCCCATGGAGTATACAGTGAGGGACATTTGCTCAACAGATGCGCTAGAGTTTCTGGAAGCTGGCTGCAATGCAGGTGGGGTCCCTGTCATTGTCTATCACGTTAAACTCTTTTGCCGATGGCACAGTGCTCAGTGCGCATCTGCGTCACTAGACTCTGCTGCCTGCGAACTAACGCCCCACCAAGTGTCTTGTCTGCTAGGAGACGGCACGTTAGCGAATACACCTTTGGCTGTCGTGCTGTCTACTCTCTGGCTGTACCATTGTGTGCGAAAACGGTCCGCCAACTTGTTTTTTTTTTATACCCAGATACGGGACTGGTACATCTGGCTGAGGCTGGGCAGTCCCCGTAGTCGCCAAGGTGTCTGCTTTTTCAACTACCAACAAATCGCTTTATTTAAACACCGTGCCCTCCCCGACAGTGTCTGGTTTCCTACAAATCGGCGCATTCCATCTGACCTGGGAGGCAAGAGTTCGTTTGACCCGCGTCATCCAACGTGGTGTTATCATCGTTATCGCCCGCGTCCTTAGTAATGATACAGACGATGACATGAATGATGAGTCCGCCGCTAAGTTCGGATCAAGATAGAGCACATTCCCGCCATAACTGATATCAATGTTTCGATTTCGGCATGGCAACAGCAGCATGTTAGCCTGATAGCATACCCCTGGGGTGCTTTGTTTGTTGCATTGGACTCTCCTAAAATACACAATAAATCATCGACATTAACACATGGCAAAGTAGCAGTCAAAAGTAAACATAGATTACGAGTCACGCGGGCGTGGAGTTTGAACTGAAGGTTTAAGGCTTGAATGATGATGTTTTCCACAAGTCAGTGTCAGGGGAGTGGGCTGAGGACTTCAATGACTAAATTGTGTAACGAAACGTTGAAAAAGTAATATAATCATTGATGGACGAAGTAATGTATTCATGGGTGGAGAACGTAATTTAATCATGGATGAGCGAAGCAATGTAATCATACAGGACAAAGTAATGTAATCATGGGGGAACAAAGTAATGTTATCATTGATAGACAAAGTAATGTAATCATGGATGAGCAAAGCAATGTAATCATGAATGAGCAAAGCAATGTAATCATTACAGGACAAAGTAATGTAATCATTACAGGACAAAGTAATGTAATCATGGTAGGACAAAGTAATGTAATCATGGATGAACAAAGTAAAGTAAACATGGTAGGAAAAAGTAATGTTATGGTAGGAAAAATAATGTTATCAGGGTAGGACAAAGTAATGTAATCATGGATGGAAAAAGTAATGCAATCATGGATGGATAAAGTAATTTAATTATGAAGCACAAATTAATGATATTATGGATGGACAAAGTAATGTAATCATGGATAGACAAAGTAACGTAATCAGTGTAGGAAAAAATAATGTTATTATGTTAGGAAAAAGTAACGTTATCTTGTTAGGAAAAAGTAAAGTTATCATGGATGAACAAAGTAATGCAATCATGGATAAACAAAATAATGTAATCATGGATGGAAAAAGTAATGTTATTATGGTAGGGCAAAGTAATGTAATCATAGATGAACAAAATAATGTTATCATGGCAGGACAAAGTAATATAATCATGGGTGGACAAAGTAATGTAGTCATAGATGAACAAAGAAATGTAATCATGGATGGAAAGCGGAATATAATCATGGATGAACAAAGAAATGTTATCATGTAGTCATAGGTGTACAAATTAATGAACTCATGGATGTTCAAAGTATTGTAATCATAGATGGACACAGTAATGTAGTTATGGATGTACAAAGTAATATAAGTATGGCTGCTGCAAGTTATTTATTAAAAACGAACAAAGCAATATAATCATGCATGAGCTAAATAATGTTATAGATGTTATAGATGAAGTTGTTTTAACGTGGTTGGTTAAATAATTGATCCAACTGTTAGCACAATAATTTAATTATGTTTTTAAAAAAATATATGTATTTCCACCACACACAAAAATTATTATTAAAAATTGAAACTTGAGATTATTGGTAACCGCCCAAACCATAATAATACCTATAATAAAACCTATAATACAACTTATAATACAATCTATAGTACAGCATATTAACATAAAAATGTAAGGAGACGTAATTCATAGAAAATAATTTATAACAAATGTAAAGTTAATTCCCTTTGAGTTTTCAAATTCAGTTTAATATTGTTGCTCTGATGAAAAAAATAAGTTAGAGCATAATAATATATCAATACGCAACGTAAGAGTTCCCATACATACCATGTGACTAGACCCCGGCTACGTCATGGTGCGAATATTTTCTAAAGTCACTAAATTAAACTGGTATTTAAAAAAAAAAATATTTGAAAGCCGTTAATGTTATTATTTATAATTTCGCGACTTTAAGAAACTCTGATTAGTTTATAGAATAAATTGTTTGGGTTATAATGAATAACATCCATCTTAAAGTTCAGATGCCTGAGACCTGATAACATTAAAACATCACACATAGTATGCGAACCATTAAAACATATCTTATTTACTATGGTCAACTTTAAGATATATCTCACTAACTAAAATAACCATTAAAACATGTCTTACTCAATAGAATAACCATTAAAACATATCCTACTCACTATAAGAACCATTAAAACATATCCTACTCACTATAAGAACCATGTTTGGCAGCAACACCTAACTATTTACGGTTTTTATGCACATTCAACTATTTTTTTAAACTGTTCACACGTTCATTTTTGGTTCTGGTAGTGTTCGTTGCTGCATCCATATACTGGCATCTGTGCAACGGTTGGGGAAGCGATGTTGGTATTCTAACAGCTCTTAACAGATGCCAAGCCTTGAAGTTTTCGACCGATGTCGAGTCTACGGTGGCATTGTCCAGGTGGTTCCAAGCGATTATTGTGCATGGGAAGAAGGATTGTATACACTGCACTGTGTTACACCGAGGCACAGTGGAGCATTTTTTATTGTTCCGGGTGTAATTGTTATGGGCTGTCATTGGTGGAATCAGTGTACAGTGAGAGTTTGGCTCTGATTAATCGACCTGGCTTCTGTGGGGTGAGATATGTGTTTCCTGGGATGGCCGTTACTAGTCCCATGACCACTTTATAAAAGAATATTAGGCGGAGCTTTTCTCGTCTGTCTTTAAGGGAGAGGGGGGTGTCAAATCTTTTTAAGAGGCCAGTGACGAAACCAGAAGTGGTGAATTTGTAGTCACATTGGATGAAATGCACACCGCGTTACGTTGGATTCGTTCCATCTTGTTCACGTCTTGTTAAGGTATGGGTCCCAGATGATCGCACCATATTCTAGTAGTGGACGGACGAGTGCAAGATAGGCATTTCGTTTGCAGGATGTTGGGCAATGGCGCAGATTTCTTCGAATGAAACCTAGTGTGCAGTCGGCTTTTTTTTTAAATTTTGTTTATATGGGGTGACTATTTTAGGTTTATTGAGATGAGAATTCCAAGTTACGGATTATTTGATAATTGTTGGAGAATTGTCTCGTTTAGTGAGATTAGGTTTATGTTTTTTTTTCTTGAGATGCTCATTGGTTTCGTTAAATGTCATTCCCCATTTATAATAATAATAATAATAATAAGTGGTCTTATATAGCGCGGTACCCCGGCCTAGGGCTGGGCTCACCGCGCTGTACATATATAGCAAAGAGGCATAATCATAATATTAAAATAAAATACATAAATGAAATAAAAACAACATATAAGCAAAACAACACCATAGGTATATTCATCCACCCACACCAGACATTTTTACAAGGAAACCCATGTACGTTTATCGGTTTATAGGAGGAGAATCAGTCAGAGTAGTATAGTTTAAATAGATGTGTTTTGAGTGCAGTTTTGAAGGCCTGTGTGGTTGTTATATTGCGGATGTGTAGTGGCAAAGAATTCCATTGTTTGGGGGCGCAGAAAGAGAAAGATCGTTCACCATATAATTTAGTGCGTGTCTTGGGAACGGACAGAATACGCGAGTCTGCGGAGGAGCGAAGTTGTCGAAGGGGTGAATAGACAGAAAGAAGTTCAGTTAGATAGGAAGGGCAGGAATCCGAGAAAAAGTTGTGACAGAGAAGAGACAGCTTGTAGTCAATGCGTGCCTGTATAGGGAGCCAATGTAGTGAGTGGAGTAGTGGAGTGACGTGATCATGTTTTTTTGCCTTAAGAACAAGCCTAGCAGCAGAGTTTTGAACTTTCTGCAGTTTTTCTATAAAATGTTTCGGTGAACCTGACAGAAGTGAGTTGCAATAGTCAAGACGAGAGAGAACAAGAGCACAGACTAGAGTTTTTGTTGCGCTAACTGTCAGGTAGTGGCGGATGGAGCTGATCTGACGGATGGCGGTGTATGCCGAACGACAAATGTGAGAGATATGTTTATCGAGAGACATGTTGTTAGAAAGAATATAACCAAGATTCCTAGCAGAGGGTGTAAACTGTATGTCGGAGTTACCTACTTGAAATGAGGTGGGAAGAGTTGAGGTAGAGGATGATTTGTGATTGTAAATGAGGAGTGCTTCTGTTTTGTCATCATTAAGCTTCAACTTGCTGATTTATCCGCCCAATTCATAAGGCACTTCAAATCTGTTTGGAGGTGGTTGTGGACATCGTAGCCATTTATCTCTCTGTAGACAAGACAGTCATCTGAAACAGTTTTAATTGAGATTTTACAGTATCAGGGAGGTCATTTATGGGACAGAAAAAGAGAAGGGGGCCAATCAGTGTGCCTTGAGGAACTCCTGAGTCTACGGTGGCTTTTCCTGATTGGTCGGTCATCTACCACTAATTGCATGGTACATTGTGTTAGGAATGTTGAGAGCCAAGAGTTACGGTTGCCGGTAATGCCGTAGTGGTGGTACCTTTGTCATAGGTGGCAAGGAGGTCGTTGGTGATGATGATTAATTGAGTTTCTGTTGAGGATCCAGAGCGGAAACCGGGATTTACGTTGGTCAAGATGTTGTAGTGTACAAGGTGGTTCATGATGTGGCGAAAGATGATGTGTTCTAAAATTTTGCATGGGACGGAGGTCAGGAATATTTGGCGGTTGTTTGCTGGGGTATGACGATCAGCTTTCTTGAAGGCACTGGTGATGTTTGCATCAAGCCAGTCTGGCCGGAGTTTGCCGGAGTCAGGTGACTTTTGGAAAATGTTGGTCATGGTGGGGGCAATGTTGTCAGCCAGGGTCTTCAGGGTCTTTAGGGTCTTCAGAGTCTTCAGAGTCTTCAGGGTCTTAAGGGTCTTTAGGATCTTCAGGGTCTTTAGGGTCTTCAGGGTCTACATAGTCCTCAGAGTCTTCAGGGTCTTTAGGGTCTTTAGGGTCTTAAGGGTCTTCAGAGTCTTCAGAGTCTTCATGGTCTTCAGGGTCTTCAGTCTTCAGGGTCTTCAGAGTCTTCAGTGTCTTCAGAGTCTTCAGTGTCTTCAGAGTCTTCAGGGTCTTCAGGGTCTTGAAAACGTTCCAAAAAATACAATCCATTAAATTAAGTATGCTATGTGGGGATTTAAACTCAATCTGATTTAGAAACTTCTAATACAAATATAAACAATTTTTTCAAGTGGCAAGTTTTATTTTCTTTAAAATAATTTAAAGCAAATAGATTTGTTGAAACTTATTGACATAGTTATTTTTTTTTTAATATTCTATTTCTTTGTAGACCGTAAAGATACTAATTGTTTGTTTTCAATGTAACACCATTGTTCTTGTTTGTTTTTTTTTAAATCTTTTACGCCAGGCCTGCAGAACTCAAAATGTAAGGTGGGCCGTAGTACTTTATGAAAAATTTCTACGGGCCAAAAGAAAATAGGACGGGGGGAATCTATTAAGAAAATAATAAGAATAAAGAATAGTTCGTGACTTCGTGGGCCGCAAAGTCGGTGCTGGTGGGTCGCATGTGGCCCAAGGGCCGTATGTTGTGCAGGCCTGCTTTACGTCATAGCAACAGCAGCATGTTAGACTGATAGCATAATTTTTGGTTTCTCTTTTCATTGTGGCTGACCGACTAACTGGCTGGGTGGTAAAATTTTCGGACGCCTAATCGACCCACTTTCCCTCTAGCCATCCAGCTGAAACCTAGCACATAGATTTGTTGACGATGACAACACGTTCTTTTAAATTTTCAGCCCCACCCTCCAACCACAGCCCCAGCCCCACAAAATCAGTTTTTTCCCCCTTGTTCTTCAAAGAAAAGACAACATACATACCCAGATCACTGCGCCGCCAAATGAGAGTGTTAAAGCAAAAAATATCGCAAGAGCATTTGGTATGGATTATTAATTTCTTTTGTTTTTCTTAACTAGTTGGTGAAATAAATATGCGGTATAAAAATGGGTGGGTCATTAGAATATCACTATAGTTCAAGGACGTGAAAAGGAATGTGCGTTTGCGATTCTTGAGGGGGGGGGGG
>CAXITT010000215.1:565013-606765 GCA_964033795.1 Lymnaea stagnalis | reverse complement strand
CCCCCCCCCCCCCGGGCCATTGCTCGATATTAGATTTTATGAAGACTCTATACAAGAAACATTTTTTTAAGGGATTGTTTAATTTTTCGTTTAGTATTTTTTTTTCAAACATCAACGTTTTCATTATGTTTATGTTCTCTTTCAAGTATGTTTTTAAACCTCAATTCTCCCCCCCTCCCCCCCCGGTTTGGATTATTCAATGCCATATTGACCCTACCTTTTATTTTTCTCTCCCATTTGATCATTAAACATCTCCATTTGTAATTTCAAATAAATTGAAAACTTTCCTCAGACACATTGAAAAAATAAAAACACAACAAACAAAAAAATCCCAGGAGTTATGAAAAACGCAGGGACCACTTTAACGCCAACTGCTCGCACAGATTTTGCTCTACCCCAACCCCTTACTTCAATATTTCAACCCGTCATATTGATTCCAGACAAGTAAACAGATATTCTATTCAATTTGTGAAGCAAATAGCCGGCCACCCCGAGGGTGCGCATGTTTCCACGCATTGCTCCCCAGCATTTGGACGTTGAAGAAAATTAGATCTCCGGGCCCGGGGAACAAGGGCGAAGCTTCGTTCCCGAGTATTTAAAAGAGTTATTGGCACCACTTGGCAACGTCGGCCCCAATCACCCCCGTCTCGTGGTTTTCCCCGTGGCAACATATTTCCCGCTCAGAACGCTACAAGTGGGGGGCCACATTTACATACTCAAATACTGCAGTTCAAATAAATGCTCCGTCGAGATGAAACGCCGGGCGTCTTGTGGTGAAGAGATAGTTTCAAAGATTTCTAAGTTTCTGGGCCATTTCTTGAATTTTAGACTGTCAAGATAATGTATGACGTGAGGTGTGTGCTGAACATCAACCAGTGTAGATTGAGAGCGAAATGAAAAATACTGTGAATTATTTTTTTTTTTTAAATATTTTTTAGTATACTTTTTTTAAATTATTTTTTTTTGTCCAATCAAATTTCAAGTCACACAACTTTAAAATCAAACTAAAAATCAACTTGAAAATGAATGTCAAAATCACCTGGGATTTAAAAAAAAATAAAAATAACAACAACAACGTGGCATCTCTTTTAGTTTTTAACTTTTGGAAAAAATCTGAAATGTTACTCACAGGGAACTAATCAGTAGTGCTTTCAATGTTTACAATTAATATTCTAATAAAAGAGTTTACTGAATCAAAGAAAATATATATAATAGAAAAACAACAAAAAATAGCAGTATGTTACAAATCAAATGCATTCGTAATGGTTTAAATTCAACAACGTATTGACCTTTCGGTCCCTTATAAGATATGCGTTAGAGGTCTTTGCGAAAATTAACACACAAAAAAAAAATTAAAAAATTACAAGACGAAATGAATAAGGGATACAACTCTTTGTGCTAGCAGTTCATCTCACGCGAACGCTTCCGGGGAAGTTGTAATGCAAGCGGAAAAAGAACGCGCAGTTCTTCCTCTGCTGGAAATGAAATAAAAACAAGTAAGGGATATACAAAGGGAGATCAATACGACCGCGACGCCCCAGGCGTATTAGAAATAATACAGGATCAAAATCAATAGACGAGTGACATATTTCCGAGTTATATATTACACGTTCTGGACATAGCGGACAGTCTTTTTGTATAGATACTGTAGAGAAATGGACGGACAGATAGAGTCAAGAGTACAGAAAGGCCAAAGAAGGCAGTTACAAAATAGCGCCTCTTCTACGACCAGCAAGAATAAAGGCGTAGAGCAAAACCAGGACAATTAGCGCTTCTTTATTGCGAACTTTTTATCAGTGTCATTCCTGGGCTTCGAATAAAACTTCCCAGGAGAAAATAACTATTCAACGACAAATGAGATGCTTAAGGCAAGCAGTACAAGTAAAACTATAATGGAACACATTTGGGAACATTGAAACAAATGTGGCTGTTGCAATACCAGCCAATTCGTGTTCTGGCAAAATTTTGAAATCGTTGGTTGGGCCACCTGGTCAGTTTGTCTGTCAACCAACCTGCCTTGCCAGCCTACACGACAAAAGCGGGGTACGCGATTTCAGGGCTAAAGGAAGACCACGCCGTCATTGGGTCCACTGTGCTAATGACACGCTCCAAGCGTCAGTGGGTCCACTGTGCCAATGACACGCTCCACGCCGTCAGTGGGTCCGCTGTGCTAATGACACGCTCCACGCCGTCAGTGGGTCCGCTGTGCTAATGACACGCTCCACGCCGTCAGTGGGTCCGCTGTGCTAATGACACGCTCCACGCCGTCTGTGGGTCCACTGTGCTAATGACACGCTCCAAGCCCACAACATCAGCCTTGCGTGAAATAACAATTGTGTCTCCCGGCAAGCAGGCTTCGGTAGAAGAGGAAAGACGATGAACCTAAACAAATCCATGTACAATAGAGACCATATTTTTCTAGCGTTGCAGCTATGACTGTTGATCAATATTTTGTATAATGACAGGAAACAGCACCGCGCTTTCCCAATAATTTTTGGCAGTCCGGCTGTTATTTTACATCGGCTATTCATCTTGTAAACTAAGGAAAAAAAAATAACATTAAAAAGCAGTTAAGTTAAACATCTAAATACAAATTCCCAACACATAGTAATTGGTTTCAATAAGGGCATAAAAGGCATTAAAAGCTGGCTGTAATCTTCAAAACCCCTTGTTTTAAACAGAAGGTGCGTTAGAGCCAACTTATCGTAAATTTGTCTTTATTTCCTCATTTTGATGCCGGTCTTCACCAAAACTAATCACAGTGGGAAAAAAAAACAACCCTTTCTTAACTTAATGAAATCCAATGTGCGTCTATCGATCGACTCTTATTTTAACTCTCTTAGACAGCTAAATATGTCCGTAACAATCGCAGCTATTTGGAATAATTTGCAAGCAATTGGAGTGTGGGGATCCAAACGGCAACAATCAATTCTCTACAGATTGCTGTCCCGCAATCAGGTGCCTTTTCCAGCAACCTGACATGACCTGAAAGGTTGCGTGGATTTTTGCGTTGCTTTTTATTTTTGTAATCCACATAACTTTTGTTTAGCCCTTAAAGACTGGGGAATGCATGGTTTCAATGATAAAAATGTCATGGCAAACGTTGAGGTCATTAGAAATAAAGGCCAAAAGGTTCCAATCACATCAAGGCATGGGCGCCCGCAGGGGGGGGGGTTGCAAGGGGGGCACTCACCCCCCCCCTGGATGGATTGGATAAAAAAATTTTAGACAAAAATAGACAAAAAATTTATTAAAGTAAATAGAAAATAAAGAGAAAGAAACTAATTAACTAAGCTGATGTCCTGTCCGTTCGTTCACCATACAAATACGCTACAGTAAATTAAAACTACATTAAAACATTACTAAACTTTTTTTTGCCCCCCCCCCTTGAAAGTTTATCGATTTTTTTGCCCCCCCCCCTTTTTTAGAAAGTTTTCTGCGGGCGCCCATGCATCAAGGCGCTATTAATTAGACTTTCGCAATGATCTTCTATTGAAAAGATATCCCATTTCGGCTTTTCTCTTTCTGATAACAACCCAAACAATAATAATGCTCATAATAAAACCTATACTTCAACTTATAAAACAATCTAGAGTGCAGCCTATTTACATTCGTTAAGTTTGCTTCACGCTTCTTCGACACTTATCACTGTACTCAGGTAGTTCATCTACTTTTACGATATAAATGGGGAAATTTTGCTTTCTTCGGGTTGGGGCGTTGGAGTGGGGCGCGCTACGTGGGACATCGATTATCCCCATCTACTCCTGCTACTTGAAGACAAACAAAGGGGAATACAGGATGCGCCTCTGCATTGATTATATCCTCTTGGTTGTTATTTCTCATCTGTCTTTTGTGAACCCCGTGAAACGTCTTCTAGGGAGTGTTTTTTTAATAACCGGATATTGATGATGCGCCCCGTTCGAGATGGCGTTCCTATTTGGAACAGGCGCGCAATAATAACACAGCGATTACTCAATCTGTGGATCCTTTTGCGTGACGGCCCGGTGGTCGATACTCCAGCCCGGGCTGAAGTCGGTGGGGATGTTTGATCTGAAGTCGCCGGAACAGCTTTCTACTCCGCCGGCACTCCTGCGAACTTCGGCACCCCCTCGAGATTCTAATGGGGTGATCCGGCACCGAGTAGGCGGTGATAACCGTTTGTAAACAGCAATGTCGCACACCAGGGAAGATATCGGAGACAAAGATGTCGTGGTTTTTTTTTTTTTCATTCATTTAATTTATATTCTGATGAACCTTTGTGTATGTGCGTGTTTGCGTGTGTGTTTAGGTGTGTGGATGCATGTGTGGATGTTTCTATGTGTGTGTGTGTTTATGTGTGTGTGTGGGCGGGTGAGCTCGTGTGTGTCTCTTTGCCTTGGTTGTGTTGAAACCATTAACATGAATGGGGACTTCGCACTAGCTGGGAAAACGTGTGACCACACACCTATCAAGATCGATACGTCTAACAGTTGTAAAAAGGTGTGCATGGAAACTTAACCCCTGACCTATTGCCTACGTCTGACAGTTGTAAAAAATGTGTGCATGGAAACTTAACCCCTGACCTATTGCCTACGTCTGACAGTTGTAAAAAATGTGTGCATGGAAACGTAACCCCTGACCTATTGCCTACGTCTGACAGTTGTAAAAAATGTGTGCATGGAAACTTAACCCCTGACCTATTGCCTACGTCTGACAGTTGTAAAAAATGTGTGCTTAGAAACTTAAACCCTGACCTATTGCCTACGTCTTACAATTCTAAAACATGTGCAGAGAAACTTAACCCCTGACCTATTGCCTACGTCTAACAATTTTGAAAAGGTGTGCATGGAAACTTAAACCCTGGCCTATTGATTACGTCTAACAATTGTAAAATGGTGCATGGAAATTAAACCTCTAACCTATTGCTTATGTCTGACATTTTTAAAAAGGTACATGGAAACTTAACCTCTGACCTATTGCCTGCGTCTGAGAATAAAAGATGTAATTGATTTAAACGTCACAATCTTTTGTCCTGTTAATGAATTCAAGTTTAGCATACCTTCTTCTTAGATTTCATGCCTACGTCTGACAATGATAGAAAGGTACGCGAAACTTAACTCCCCATCTTTGCCTGATTTAAATTAATGCTTTTCGCTGTACATTATTTTAATGAGAATTTTATTTTTCACCTTGAAACCTAACGAATCTCTTATGGTTTTCTTATGGTTTTCTTATGGTTTTCTTATGGTTTTCAAGATGATTTTTTATATTTGTAAGCTGATTACGAATATCTTTTATATAAGAACTATTCCCTCTTTTGATCAATACAAACTTCCAAAAATGTCTGTAACTTGATGTTTGAATTAAATTAGATGCTCAAAGTCTGAGGGAAGATATGGGGAGTGTAGCAGGCAGTTCGATGGACCATTTGATTGTAGTCTCGGGGTCATAACTCTCCTCACATTTAAACGCAGCAGCAACAGCATGTTTAATGCTCAATAGAGTTCCTTATCCACTACTGATCTACGTAGCTTCTTCCTTGAGCCCTCACTCTAATTACTAACTGCTTATCCATAACCACAAACAACGTCACCAGTCTCTCGTGCCCAGAAACGTCAACCAATCCGAAAAAAAAGAGAAAGCAACCGCTGCACAGTGAACCTCAAACCCAAATACGTTCACTAATATAAACAAGTCTTACAAACAAAAAAAACACAACTCAAAAAGCACACACTCGTGGAACAAATCATTAAGACGGTGATCTAATGGGAGTATTGGTTTTTCTTTATAAACTCCTATGATTTGTGTTTCCCTTCCACCGTTCACAAACGTAACGTAATTATTTCTCCAGCTGAATGGAAGGACGGCCATCCACCATCATATAATCGTTGACGGAATAAAGATTGTAGGCGCCTTTAAATATCAGATTTAATCGTTCGTACTGGGAGACGGTCTGTGCTTTTCTAAATTGGGTAAGAATGAATGACACGACTTGAGGAAATGCATTCAAGTTTATCTCATTTACTACACGTCGGAGTCACTTAATGATTTACAATTTGGACTAGAACATTTTTTTTTTTTTTTTTTAGTCACGCAGGCACATCGTTTGTTTTGTGTGTCTCCTTTTTAAATAGCTTTATAACTACTTAAAAAACCGAGGAAAAAAAACCGCTGACCTTATCATTTTGGTTTCATTCTCTATTGAAACTAAATTTGGAAATGCATTCAAGTTTATCTCATTTACTACACGTCGGAGTCACTTAATGATTTACAATTTGGACTAGAACATTTTTTTTTTTTTTTTTTTAGTCACGCAGGCACATCGTTTGTTTTGTGTGTCTCCATTTTAAATAGCTTTATAACTACTTAAAAAACCGAGGAAAAAAAACCGCTGACCTTATCATTTTGGTTTCATTCTCTATTGAAACTAAATTCAGTGGACAGTGAATTAATTCTCAAGTGTCGAGTAGAATATTCAATCTTTCAAATAAGGAACAGAGATTATTTTTTTTAAAGATATACACTTTCACTATTGGTTTATTTAAAGAAGGTGATAAGGTGCGAAGAGATTGCAGTCATCCTAGTTAGAAGGAAATATGTGAAACAGGGTAGGGATGAACCTGAAAAATAGAAGGACATAACAAAATAACGAACGTGCCTGCAAGACGCCTTCTTCAGCGAACAGTACAAGCTAAAGAAAACACAAGTATAAGAAAATATATAATAAACGCTTAGCTCAACTATTGCGTCATCCCGCTGTCCTCTCCCATGACGTCTTTTTTTTTTCTACGTACTTATTGCAAGTTTCACATGTTTCCCCGGCTTAAAGAACAATGTTAGGCTATCATGTATGACATAATCATATCATGATTTGCATAAAATAAACACAATACGACATGACAGACAATGACAAGTGACCTGCCACCAAAAACAAAAAGGGAGTACACATATGCTGGAAGTCTCTGTACTCAGCTCTCACCTGTGGTTCCAAAAAGCTGTAATATGCACAGCGACCACAACCCAGACAATGATTCCAGGTCGAGGGTAGCCGAAAGGCATAGAACTTTCGGAAAAAAGGGGCTTGTCCCCCATAGCATGTAAAGACTGAATCCGGCAAATTGTGTGGAAGAATCACTACTTAGTCAACGGACAAAAGGCGAAGACAGCACAGTGGTGTGAATCGCTGAGAGCATGACCAGACACGTAGAACGCCATGGTCATTCACTGCATGGGTTACTGGGTGGTCGAATGGTCTAAACTGAGCAAACCTGAATTCCAGCCAAAGCCCGGTAAAGCAAAAACATCACCCCAGGTGGATGAGACTCGTTAACCTTGGTCGGCAACTCATCTATGAGAAGGAAACTCTGAATTCAACCCAGAGTTGGAGTCCCGTAAGGCGCATACAATGACAATTCCTGCAACCGTACCCATCCCTGGTCGTCTTGACAGAGTCTTGCCACTGGATATGGCGGGCCTGACGAGAGAGTGAGGTTGACGCCGCGCAACTCTTCCTCACTTTAAACAAAAGTCACTAGCGCAAGTCATCAGTCACCGGACGACTCGATGGTCATCATCGATCCTCGACGGACGAACAACAACAACAAATGGGCATGCTAAAGAGAATTAATGTGACGAGGGCGATACATACCTGAGGAACACTAAAAGAGCCAAAAGACGGAAAGGATTGATAAGAGAGGATCCAAACTTTACAAGGCGCATGCTAGACTTGAGACCAACAGGTGGCCCCAATATGACAGGAGACCAACAGGGGGCCCCAGTAGGACTGGAGACCAACAGGGGCGTCAATGTGAGAGGAGACCAACTGGGGGCCCAAATATGACAGGACGCCATCAGAAGACCCCAATATGACAGAAGGCCAACAGGGAGCCCAAATATGACAGGAGATCAGCAGTGCTCAGAGACGACATCAGTCAAAAGCGGACACAGGGGCATCAGGAGACCAAATGGGACACTTTGTTGAAAAGATACCAGAAATGGGCACATAGATAACAGAAGAAAAACAGTGGACGCTGTCTTTACAGGAAGATTAAGCGGCGGGCACTTTAAATGGTAATAAAATTATCACCAGTCTAATATTCTCGACCGTGCAGGTTCTTGCGCTATTCATTCATAGCCAGTTCAAAGATGACAATCCTCGGTTATGGAATCATGGCCAATGCAAAGATGACATTCCTAGGCTATTGCATTATAGCCCATATAAATAGGACATTCCTCGGTATTTAATCATAGCCCATTCAAATAGGAAATTCCTAGGCTATTAAATCATGGCCAATTCCAAGATGCCATTTCCTAGGCTTTGTATTTATTGCCAATTTAAAGATGACATTCCAGACTATTGGATCATGACCTATTCACTGATGACATTCCTAGGCCAATACAATGACGACACTCTTTGACTATCGAACCTGCTAAAATAGAATGAACACCAGCGCTATTTCAGTATTCAATCAATCATGGCAAATTCAAAGATGACACTCGTAGCATGTTCTGTAACAAAAGATGTCCTTAAACCTAAAAAGGCAAACAACATCACAAAGAAAAAATACAATAAAAGACACCGTGGTTGAATAGTCTGTTCAGACTAACTACAAGACAAAATAGTGTACCTGTCTATTATGTTTTAAAACAACATTTACATCAAGTCAAAGATATGGTAATGGGATGACATGCGTGTAACAGGTCCATTTGTTGTTGTGTTCTACTTAACACAAGAAATACCCCCCCCCCAAACCCTGTCCCACTTGAGTACCCCAGGTAGTAGTGGGGTATTTTCTGACAAAACATTCGATACCACTGCACGAGGCGTTGACGGGTAGGATTGCGCGTGCGCGATCGGTAATCGATTCGGGGCCGGGTCTGAAGACCGGGGATGGGGAGGCAAGAGATAGACGTGTGAGTCGCCCGGGGAGAGACGACTGCTCTCGGTGTCCGCAGAATGAAGGCGGTGCCTACCTACCGTACCAACCAATCACGGGAAGGGGATATTGGGCCCGGTGATGGGAACAGTAAGCCATAACAGGGAAGGGGGGTGACACACTATCGAGTAGGCATCTTGGACAAACATGGCTGAAAGTTTTAGACGGTAACAAACTTTTGTCCTAACACGATAAGAGGTTTTCCCAGGTTTAAGCCCTGGCCCTAGTACTCGCAAACGCAAAAATACTATTTCTCACTTGACTGAACTATATTGGAATCAATTGGGCTTTTCGTCGACGTGGCCAATTCTTCGGTGTTGTTGTTGTTTTTTCCTCGTCTTGTTCAGATCCAAAGAGAATGCTAGAAGCTGTTAAGGTAAGGCAATTCGATTGTTTCTTATTAATCAACTGCATATCTAATGCACGTAGCTTATAGTAGGTCCAGAGAAAGACTAAATCCGATTTGTCCTGAAATCATTTGCTAACGTAAAGGTAAGTCCTGTTATGTGTCTGCATGGTGTATCAGTATGACGTGATAATATTACATTTAACAGGTAGTCATTTCAGTTTTCAAAGAGTGTCAAATTTAACATGTTAAAATCTAGAGGTAAATTTGAAGTGTAACGAGGCTACATTCCTAGCGATGGGTTCATTTTGATACTTGTATCTATTATCTATTGTGATATTAAACTTATCCATCATAACATTTTCAAGAAAAAGAAAAGTTGTGAAGAGATTACCTAAAACAAGTTCCTCACTTATACTAGAAGCAATTATTCATGTACAAAAAAAAGTACCCTCTCTAATTTTAGAATCACTGTACAGGTAACTGAGAAAATAGCCGTTACAGCCACATTAATCCCGCGAGGAACACGCAGGGTGTTAGCACGTGTTGAAAACGTCAGCTCAGGGCAGTCTGGGAAGCCATCCATTACCTACGCGAAGATGCGAGTCGACTGCCACATCTCCGTGGACATAATATTTGCATTAAGCGGGCCGTCCACGGGGAACGATTCCTTGACCTCTCCGGGAAAGAGGGCGAATATTAGCAGACGGTTTCTGGTTTTATTAGGCTGTAAACGGTGGCTTCTGTTGGTAAGGGCGAGGTCAGAGGTTTGAGTTATTCTTTCTTCCCGATACGTCACTCCACCAAAGATATCGTTTTTTTTTCTTCTCTTATCACATTTCAGGTCAGTACCTAAGGGACCACCAACGTCTGAGAGCTGTTGGACCAACAAGGACAAGCTGGACATTTGAAATCGTTGCATTTACTAGATCGCTTTCGAGTGAATGATGTGTGATGAAATGAACTTAGTCTTTAAGACATCGACGTGTCATTGACGAATCGCTCTTCGATTGTACCGGTCACAGAACTGTAGATCACACGAGTAAGCTCAAGACACGGCGAGGATGGCTTCCAAAGTAGTGGACGTGCTGTCCATCAAATGGCAGAACTTCCAAGACAGGATACGGGACCCCAAGTCTCAACGGCGCCTGGTGCTGGTCATTGTGTGCATCGCCCTTCTTCTGGACAACATGCTGTACATGGTCATCGTGCCCATCATTCCGAACTTTTTGACCAGGGACAAGAAACAGGACGAGCCGACATACATGTACAGGTATTACAACGTGACGCAGTCTTCCAACGATCAGATCGGCGTAACGCACAGTTACGTCATGGCCCACAAGCTGGACAAGAACGTTGAGTTTGAGAATGGGGCCAGTGTCAATGTCCCGGAACAGGCCGTCCTTGCCACGAACACATCCATACATTCCGAAAAACACGACAACAGAATTTTCTTGCTTAGAATTCCTGTGCCCCCGCCGCCTATATCGTACGGTGACGAAGGCATGGCGATAGGTATTCTCTTCGCATCGAAAGCTATAGTTCAGCTGTGTGTCAATCCATTCACAGGCGGTCTCATCGACCGAATCGGCTATGACATGCCCATGATGATTGGATTGACGATCATGTTTTTTTCTACGTCAGTGTTCGCTTTCGGAGAAAGCTATGCGGTGTTGTTCCTCGCTAGAAGCCTTCAAGGTTTGGGATCGGCATTTGCCGATACGGCCGGTCTGGCCATGATTGCTGACAGGTTCACAGAAGAAGCAGAGAGAACAAAATCCCTGGGTATCGCTCTGGCTTTTATCTCATTTGGGTGCCTTTTCGCGCCACCGTTTGGTGGAATTCTGTACGAGTTCAGCGGGAAAACTGTTCCGTTCGTTATTCTTGCTCTCGTTTGCTTAATAGACGGTGTCCTTATGGTCCTGGTCATGAAACCAGTTCGTTTGGAGCGATCCATGTTGACCAGGGAAGAAAGACCTAAAGGCACGCCAATATACAGGCTTTTGATGGACCCTTACATCGCCATAGCAGCCGGTGCTCTTGCGATGTCCAACGTATCCTTGGCATTCCTTGAACCAACCATCTCTTTATGGATGAAAGTAACGATGGGTGCTGACGAGTGGCAGATTGGATTCTGCTGGCTGCCGTCCTTTGTAACTCACGTACTCGGTGTCTACATGACTGTGAAGCTGGCTCGAAAATTTCCCCAGTACCAGTGGCTTATGGCTATGATTGGCTTGTCCATGGAAGGCATCTTCTGCTTCTTTGTCCCTTTCTCCACGGCCTACTTCGCTGTAATTTTCCCTATCATGGGCATCTGTTTCGGCATCGCACTAGTGGACACGGCTCTGCTGCCTACTCTCGGGTACCTGGTCGACGTTCGGTACGCCAGCGTTTACGGAAGTGTCTACGCCATCGCCGACATCTCTTACTCATTAGCGTACGCCATTGGACCCATTGTCGCCGGTAGCATCGTCTCGAGCATCGGCTTCACGTGGCTGAACATTCTCATTTTCTTGAGCAACATCCTGTACGCACCGCTCCTCTTCTTCCTGCGCAACATCTACATGTACAAGCCCTTCGACAACGACGACGAGGTCCTGATAGACGACCCGCCAGCCAAGGGCTACAACACGTACGTGCAGAACGGCGGCCTCACCGGGAAGCCCCACGTCCTAAACGGAGGAGACAACTTCGCCAATCATCTCAAGATAAGCAACCGGAAGAGCAACGAAATTGACTGCTACCCGCCACCGACCGAGCCTGAGTACGTATACAACAAAGATTCCTCTTACAATTTCTACAACAGCCAGCTGCATTGATATCAGTTGACAACATTATCGTAGTCGAATGTTCACTGCTGGTGGTATTGTAAGCTGCTCGGTTTTTATTATGGCGACACGTTGTAGCGAAAGTGAGTGAGTAAAGGAAGACCAAAACAAACAAAAAAACAGCAAAAAAAAAAACGAACGAACTGTGAGATTGGTTTGATGTAAGGAATAGAACAAACAAAAAATGAAAAAAAGGTATGCAAGAGTTAAGTTATGGAAACAACAGAGGGTGATAGCAGATGATTTAATGGGCCATTTGCAAGAAAGAATGTCAGAATGAAAAGAATTTGATTATTTTGATCTTTTCTCCCCAAAAAATTATTATAACTGTGATTTCTTTTTTTTTTTTTAAATAATTTATATTTAACATGATGTGATAATTTTTTTATGATAATCTGTATTTAACGCTAATAAATCAGGTGGACCTTAGGTTACCGTTTTCAAATACGTTGTCTTTGTTATTCAGCATTGCTTGGTTGACAGTCGTAAGTGAAACGGAGATACGTATTTAGTTCATTGGTTCTGAACAAGGCGGGGGTGCCCGCATCCTTTAGGGGTTCCCGCATCCTTTAGGGGTGCCCGCATCCTTTAGGGGTGCCCGCATCCTTTAGGGGTGCCCGCATCCTTTAGGGGTGCCCGCAACCTTAGGGGTGGCCGCATCCTTTAGGGGTGCCCGCATCCTTTAGGGGTGCCCGCATCCTTTAGGGGTGCGAGAGGCAGTATGAAGGAGTGCGATTAGAGCCACAAAATCAGGATTATTTGCATCTCATTAGCTATTTTTAATCGAAACGCGGGGAAAACATTTGGCGTCGTGATAGGAGTGGGAGGAAATGCTTTGAAAAAAAAACAGGCGTGTGGGGGGGGGGGGGGTTGTAACGCTGTATCAAGATTAAGAACCCGTGGCCTAGTTTTTTTTCGAAAAGACATGTTATGTGTGTCGAGGTTGTAAATATAAGGGGAAGTAATTAGCTGTAAATTAAATACGTTTTTTTTTCCTCTGCATGTTGTGAAAGGTGAAGGTCATAACATTAATGTTAACCAGAATGAAATATATTTTGTAGGTCAGAATCTTTGTGACGCAACAATGAGAATCAATCTGAAGTTATATGGTTTTAGAGCCATGTCGATGCTGCCTCATTATATAGGCCAGTGGGTTGGGAAATCACGGTTCGCCAGCCCCATGCGACTCCTTGGCGAACTAAGTGCGGCTCGGCCATTTGAACACAATTCTATTTTTACTTTTAAAAAAAACATTGTTTTTGACAGGTTCTTGAAAAGTAATTTGGCTCTCTAATTTTTTTTAATCGTCCTGCTGCTGATTTTTGGCGCTTTCGACTATTGAGTTTGTCGACTACTGATATAGGAGGCTATCATACGAGAGTAGATTGCGGAATCGATGGGATCGGTGAATAAAGTTATCTAGCTTACATAAAGGCATTATATGGAAAATAGAGCACCATCTACGCTTCATAAAGTTACATAGGTTACATAAAGGCATTAAGATGGCTAATGGGGAACCAAAAAAGATCATCCAGCCTTTAAGAAGTGTATGCACCATCTCAGGGCCAGGACATAACAACGACCATAACACTTGCACCTTTGAACAGTAATGACACGATGCGATTGGCAGATGCTTTCGTGAGCGTCACTTTGCGGCCTGGTTTACATTGAGACTGCATTTAGAGTTGGATGCCGTGGCGTGGAAAGTTAACCTGAGTTTATAGTCGAATTCCCTTATCTATTCCATCATTTAGGGATATTGGTGGATGCCAGTGCTTGGTACTTTCAGTTAGGGATATCATTGGATGTCACAGCTTGGTACATTCAGTTAGGGATAGATTGTGATGTCACAGCATGAGACATTCAATTAGGGATTTTGTGGAATGTCACAGCCTGGTATATTCATTTAAGGGTAGCTTTGGAATAAATGTTGGCACATCTAATCAGGGGATATCGTGGGATAAATGTAACACTTTGGTACACTCAGTTTGAAATATGTTTGGGGCGCCACATTTTGAGATATTCCGGTAGGTGTGTTGTGGGACGGACGTCACAGAGTTAATGTTGATATTTAACGCTTGGAACAAGAATCATAGATCATAAAGCTAGAATATCAGCACGTGGTACCCTTTAGCTAGGGTTATTTGGGAACTTAAAACTCATGTACATACATTAATTATGGGGGATATCAACCAACGGTTCATAGATCTAGGGTTACAGGATATCAAGGCACGGATCATGACACGAGGGAATGATTATTCATAAATTTATAAGTTTTGCGTTAACCCGTCATGGATCATAGAGCCATGCTTATATCTTGTCATATTTAGGTATTCTTGTTCATAGATATGATCTCATGACATAAAACATACGGTTTTTGAGGAATAGAAATATAATGGTAAAAATTGCTTATTTTTTTATGGAATTTCATTGCTTGGTAAAATCAGCATCGCTAGAGAATTATATCATATAAATGATATCATAGAATTGATACATTCAGCAAGTTTAAACATGAAAATATCATCACATTGCTATTGAGAGCCTTATGCGTTTTTAGTAAGTACTTGCTGGACAGTGTCATAGGAGGGTCGGTACATGTATCTAGGGTTCACGTGACATTTAATCGATTGGTTCACAAAATAAGATGTATTTAATGGCATGTGACCGTCTATAACAAAGTCCTAGGGCTGAGTGGGTGTGTTGCCGTGGGGGGTACACATATCTCGATTCATGTAGCGGTGTCTTTGCTTGGTAGATTTAGCAATAGTTTTTTTGAGATCTCACTACTTGGTACATATGATTTGGGTGATTTTATCGTATGGTACAATGAGCTATGGTGTTTTTTTACGGGTTGTCATTGTCTTGTTTAGGGCCATTGAGGAATATGATTGCCTGTTAGACTTATCTAGAATTATTTCAGGATAACATTGCCTGTTAGACTTATCTTAGGGGAATTACAGAATATCATTGCCTGGTTACATTTAGGTAAGGCAAATGATAGGTGCAATTGGCTAGGTAAAATGATGAATGTGTTTGCTGGTTACAGTTAGTTAATTCAAATGTTTGATGTAATTGCTGGTTACACGTAGCTAAATCAAATCCTGAATCTTTTTCTGGGTTCAATTGGCTAAGTCAAATGTTAAATGTGATGTGAATTCTTGACACAAAATGCCAGTATTATCGCGATACAAGAGGGTTTAAATTTACATTGTGCAAAAATGTGATTTTAAAACAAATTCATTCATTCTAATGAAAAACAAAATTAAAAATATTTCAATTACGAAATAATTTTTTAAAAAAATAATAATTCGAAAAATTGTTGTTCAAATAAAAGTAATTGAAATATTACGTGGAAATGTATGGTTGTTTACATTGCTGTATTGTCGCCTGTGTTGCGTTTAGCTTTGTTAATCTGACCTGACTTAAGAGTTCACCAACGTCAAAAGATGTGTATGACTGCTTTTTTCTTCCAATTTTATATTGTTAAAAATTTAATGAACTATCTTTCAAGAATTTAAGCTCACCTTAACTAAATATGTCTTACAAACCTATCCGAATCAACACAACTAAGACTAACTCAACTAAACATGACATACAGAACTTACACATATACAATACGACTACACACACTTACTTATGCCGTGCCTACTCTGTTAAGATGCTTTCGAACTCACGTTAAGGACTATCAACGGCAGGTGATGGCAGTTTATTCAAAATTCAAGGGAGGTCACTTCGTTCCCGCTCGTCTTACAGTATTGATTTAAAGCGTGGCTTTGTTTGGGTGAATTTAGTTTTGGTATCACAAAAGTTGTGTGGTGTTCTGAATCGTCAACATAAAGAGCCTCCCATTTTAGAACAATAAATTGGTCCCATCTCTTGTTTAACTATAATTGCATTCATTCTTTAAATAAATTAAATATATACAGGGTCATTCAATTTATTTTTATTGTTTATGTTTAGAGCATCTAAGGGATTTGGGCTGGGGCGGGTAGGGGGGGGGGTAAAAAAAAAAAATTACAGGTCTTGACCCATATTTATTTATTTATTTATTTAGGCATTTTTATATAGCGCTTACCTTAAAGCTCTAAGCGCTTTACAATTATTAAAAACATGTAAACTAACTAAAATAAAAATGAGACATTAGGATAGTAACTACTATACTATAGAAACAATTAAAATGGCTATAAAACGAGGACACTTTGGCACGTTTTGGCCTATATTACAGGATCAACCCGAGACAGAAAATGAGGCAGGGCAAGGAGGGTGCATCACAGGTCATAGGCGGACCTAAACAGATGGGTTTTAAGGGACTTTTTAAAAGTGGACGAGGTTTCACAATGACGGATATGGAAGGGGAGCTGGTTCCAGAACGTGGGCCCATGGAAGTAGAAGGAGCGTTCACCGATGGTCTTAGTTTTGGTTCTTGGGATTGAGAGGGTTCTATTGTCAATGGAAGAGCGTAGTTGTCTTGTGGGGATATAAGGAAGCAACAGTTCAGAGAGATAGACAGGAAAGTGAGGGCCAGTGGAGTTGCCGCATGTGTGGTTGAATGTGGTCATGTTTCTTTGATTTAAAAATGAGTCTGCATGCTGAGTTCTGTGCCTTCTGAAATTTGTCTATGTGGTGTTGAGGAATGCCTGCGAGAAGAGTGTTACAGTAGTCAAATTTTGAAAGAATGAGCGAAGAGACGAGAGTTTTTGTGGCATCAAAGGAGAGGAGGTGTCTAATGGTGCTGATTTTTCTAATTTCGTTATATGCTGATCTACATATATTCATGACATGTTTGTCCATGGAGAGGGTGTTTGTAAGTGTGACTCCAAGGTTTCTGGCAGAGGAAGAGAGTGTGATGTCAGAGTTGCCAATAGATATAGAAGAAGAAGCGGATGGAGGGAGATGTTTGTTTTATCATCATTTAGCTGTTTGTTGCAAGTCATCCAACGCTTTACGTCGTCCACGCACTCCTGTATGCGAAGGATTGTGGCATCAAGTTGATCAGGAAAGCAAGAGTCACTGATTTGAGTGTCATTAGCAAACGATTGACTGGAAACTGAGTGGTGGCTAATGAGAGATGATAGAGGTTTAGTGTAGAGGATGAAAAGGACCGGCCCAAGGACCGATCCTTGAGGAACTCCAATAGACAGGGCTGAAGGTTTGGAAGAGCGGTTGGAAATAGAGACTGTTTGAGTTCTGTCAGAAAGATATGATTGAAACCAGTTTAAAGCTGAGCCAGTAAGTCCAAAAGAAAGATGAAGGCGGTCAAGAAGAATCTGGTGGTCAATGGTATCAAATGCAGCAGAGAGATCTAACAGAGTGAGAATAGAGAGTTTGCCATCGTCCATCGCGCGCACGAGGTCGCTCATGACTCGGACCAGTGCTGTTTCTGTGCTATGACCAAGTCGGTAGGCGGAATGAGAGGAAGGATAGAGATTGCGAGAGTGAAGATAGTCAGAGAGCTGAGAGAGTATGAGTTTTTCTATGATTTTTGAGAGAAAGGAGAGGTTGCTGACTGGGCGGTAATTCTTGAGTGTGTTTGGATCAAGTGAGGGTTTCTTTGGGAGTGGCAGGACAATCGACCGTTTAAAAATGGGAGGGAAGATGCCAGAGAGAATCGAAGAATTTATGATGGAGGTGAGTGCTTGGAGGAGGACGTCAACTAAGTTCGGTTCCTTAAGACATTTCTTATAAGTTTTGTTAGTAGAGATCTCAAGTCTAATCACTCAAATCAAAAGTCGTTACGCTTTAAAGCAGGCCTGCACAACTCAAAATGTAAGGTGGGCCGTAATACTTTATGAAAACGTGTGCGGGCCAAAAGAAAATAGGAAAGGACTTGTGCGAGCCAAAAAGAAATAAGGACAGAGGGGAAAGCTATTAAGAAAATAATAAGAATAAACAATATTTTGTTACTTCGCGGGCCGCAAAGTGGGTGCTTGTGGGCCGCATTGGGCCCGCGGGCCGTATGTTGTGCAGGCTTGCTCTAGAGATATCTCTAACAAGTTTTTTACCTAAAGCAAAAAGTCCGCTAGCTAAGGACATTGGTCATCAAACAGTCTTTTTATCTGAAGACGTAGTCACCAACATTATTTTACCTACGAACTTATTAGGCGGCGGTCTACTAATTAAATACCAAGTCAGAAACAGTCTTTAGCCTGGAGACTTAACCAGAAAACAAAGATTTAAGGGATCATTGCATAACAGTTATTACTGTGGACAGTTAAGAGCGCTATAAGAAGTCTTGCATTCCAGATATACCGTTATTTAGAGTTTAGAAATCCCACGAAATAAAAGACTTTTCCTTTTTTTTTTGGGGGGGGGGGGGGGGTTGGTTTGGGGGGGGGTCTACGGAAATGTGTGCTTGAGTCGTTTTAGTACGTTCAGGTGTATTCTAAATCAAATGAATTGACCTCCCACAAACCCAGATAGAGTAGAGACATCTAGGATTCTATTTGTGGGATTTTACTTTCTTTAAGGGTTATGTTGCTTTAAAAAAAAAAAACGAAATTGTCCCTATGGCAAAATATTCCTAGAATATTTTGAGAAATATCTTCAAAAAAGATAGTTTTACATAGAGGAAAAACGTCATCAGTTTCATCGAAGACATCAAAACAGGAAAACGTTTCACCATCCCGATTTGTGTTATTAATTTTTAAATAAAGAATTTTAAAGTACACGCTGTGATGAAAAATAAAAGATTTTGAAAGTGACCAGACTGCGACATGTTTCCCTTTTAGTATTTTATTATTCCAGAAAAATGGAGGTCATTGTTTCATAAAATAATTTCACAGAGTATTTGACAATAAACAATAATAGCTGAAGATAGCACCCAAAACACAAGATCACTCGTTATAATCTCAGATTGATGGTTTGATAGACACGAGTAAGGCTCCGCTAAATCAAACGCAAACATTTTTTTCTTTTTTTATATTAACAAGAAGAACAATCAATCTTTAATATCGAATAAAGGACTGTGTAATTATAAAAAAACACAAAAAAACCACACACAAATGAAAAGTCTTGAAGTTCTAATCAAAATCCCTTGTGTATGCTCTGGGGCTGGGGAGTAGGCCTAGTCTTAAAAGATCAATCTTAACATCAGCAGTTGACGGTAAAGTATAGTTGTTCCCAATCTGGTCGTTTTTTTTAGGCCAAGCTGGGGGAAAACATAAACCGATATGTGACATCATGAGCAATATGCAGTTTGCAATCCATGTTGCAATGAAGTGTTTTCGGTGATTTAAAGCATTGGCCAGTAAACTTGTAAAGCGCCATATGTTAGCTGAATTGTTGTGGAAAACTTAGTTTTAAAAGAATAATGAAAAATTCTGTAAATTTTTCTTACGTTTTTACGCCCATTCACTTTTTCCTTTAAAAATAAAAGAACGCCGGTTACCATGGTAACAGTAAGCGTTCAATTCTTCCAGTACAACCACGGTCATTAGATGGGAGGCTACTCTGTGATTATCGAGCCCTTATATTTCTTGTATTTAATTGTGCCAGGCTTTTTTCAACCATCCCCGTTTTAACGAATGTGTGATTATAACCGTGTGCGTATGCGTGTTTGTATACGTGTTTGTATACGTGTTTGTATGCGTGTTTGTATACGTTTTTGTATGCGTGTTTGTATGCGTGTTTGTATACGTTTTTGTATACGTGTTTTTATACGTGTTTGTATGCGTGTTTATAAACGTGTTTGTATACGTGTTTGTATACGTGTTTGTATACGTTTTTGTATGCGTGTTTGTATGCGTGTTTATAAACGTGTTTGTATACGTGTTTGCATACGTGTTTGTATACGTGTTTGTATACGTGTTTGTATACGTGTTTGTATACGTGTTTGTATACCTGGGTTTCTGTTAGATATTGTCATGCTTTTCTCATGTTCGGTCGATTTTTAGAAGAAAAAACCCAACTAATCTATCAATATATATTTATATCGTATGCATGTATTCGATGAGAACTATAGAGGTATTGTTTATGAAGATTTTCAAATTGAAAATTCATTTCTATTACGCAGGATACTGATTTAATTATTGATTTCGTCAGTAGTTGTAACTATAAAAGCATTCATTAATCTTAATTTACAATAATGGAATTGAACGTGTATTGACTATATAAGAAGACATATTGAATTGATGAACTGTTCATAATCTATTAGGGATATCCATGTTCACTCATTGGTGTATGTTCACTGTGAAGTGAGCCATAGAAAGATTGCAACCTAAGTGTCTAAACAAAAATAAAAATAACTTGTAACGATAACACGTGATGAGATTTGAAATGGGTGATAATTTAACCGCGCGTATCGAATGGGATGTTTGTATTTGTTTGAATTCATTTATAAAATGGTCGTTCATAAAATCTACTAAACATTATTTTGCGGACTAATACTTGGTAGCATTGTAGCTGAATAATATGTGTTCTGTCACGCCAGAAACATGATTTTTAGTAAGCACGGAAAGTCATAGAACGTCCCTCTTTTGAAATGATGCTAGAAAAAAACAACAACAACACATTGCTGTTACTTCAATGAGCTTAAAATTTAAATGGACTCTGAGCTTAAAATTTAAATGGACTCGAGCTTAAAATTTAAATGGACTCATAAGATGTGACCTGGAAACTCATTAAGACGGGTGATGCAAGTAGCCAGATATTTGACTGGACGATATGTTTTTCTTTGCTTGACCGCAAGTTGGACATCCCGGACATCTTGGCGCTATTTGTATCCCAAGCCTTTGATCCATTCAGTATGAGGCAGGATGTACCAATTCAAAGAACCAAAGAAACTATAGACAGGATGACCCATTGCTGTCGCGCTTTGCACCAAATCAAAGAACCTTAGAAATTCGAGAAAGGATAACCTAATGCTTTCGTCTTTTGAACAAATCAAAGAATCTTAGAAGAAACTCGAGACAGGATGACCTAATGATGTCGTCTTTTGTACCAAATCAAAGAACCTTATAAACTCGAGACACGATGACCTAATGCTGTCGTCTTTTGTACCGAATGAAAGAACCTTAGAATCTCGTGACAGGATGACCTAATTCTTTCGTCTTTTGTACTAAATAAAAAAAAAAACGTACAAACTCGAGACAGGATGAGCTATTGCTGTACCAAATCAAATAAACTTTCAAACTCTTAATCCATATTGTGTGACTATATAGATCAGGAACATTTTAGTCTTAGCTTCATAATGAACCTAATGGAGCCGTCGGCCAAATATACAAGCTAAAACTCTAAAGATACCTCTCGCCAGTCTGCTACAACTAGAGACAGATCTAACATGCCTCTTTCCTCTAAAAGTAGTTGTAGCTCTCATTCATCTCTGACATCTAGAGTAAACTCTTACAACTTTCTAACGTCTAGATTATGTTATTGGTTATTGTTCGTCCGTCGAGGATCGTCGTCTGGTGACTGATGACTTGCGCTGGTGACTTTGTTTAAAGTGAAGAAGAGTTGCGCGGCGTCTACCTCACTCTCTCGTCCGAGCCCACCATATCCAGTGGCAAGACGACCAGGGATGGGTTCGGTTGCAGGAATTGTCATTGTTTACGCCTTACGGGACTCCAACTCCGGGTTTGAATTCAGAGTTTCCTTCTCTTAGATGAGTTGCTCACCAAGGTTAACGAGTCTCATCCACCCGGGGTGATGTGTTTTACTTGATTACCAGACCACCAACTTGAGGTTTGCTCAGTTTAGACCATTTGGTCACCCAGTCACCCATGTTACTGGTTACATGATATTAAAATTAACAAAATATTATTAGGATGTTATCTGCTTTAAATGCTCCAACATTTTATCATATAGTAAAAAAAAAAAAGAACAATTCTTCAAAGATTGTGGAAACCGTTTCATAAGGTGGCCGGAGCCTTTAAATCTCTTACAAAGCTTAGCAATTGTTAGCATCTAGGATGCATTTTAAAACCTGCACAAAACCTTAAGTAATGTTAAGACCATGAAGCACTTGTTCCATTCGTAAAGACCTCAAGGGCGTCAGCTGCAAATTCTTATTTTTGATCCCAGACAGAGGTGAAGACAAATGTGGCTTATTTTTTGTAGGTTTTCCTAACAAGTTTGTTTCGGAAAAGTAAGGAACGTCTTATGTGTTTTTTAAATATTTTTTTTGCGGGGGCTTATTTGCTTTTAAAGTATTTTAATGTTAAACTAATGTTATGGATATGTTACAGGGAACTATGATTGCTTGTTGGTCAGCGACATAAGCGTTTAACGTATAAAAAAAGTTAATTATTCGCTATTGCTTCCGCTTTCATTACCTTGAATATTTTACCACGAGACAAAGGGAGAGATAATCCAGTAAGATCCTATTTGTCACCGCTAAATCCCCTCCGGCCGATTAAGTGATGTGTTTTTTTTTTATTTCAGTACTGAAACACATCTTAGTTTCACTTGTAACATCGCCTCTATACTGCCCATTTAGCGGAAAATTAAACTGCAGATTTTTTTTTTAAATAATATAAAAAAAAGTAAAAATAAAAATTAAAAAAAAAAAAAAAAGAAGAAAAGAAAAAAAGAACTCCAGCCCTCGATAGCCAATGGGCTCTATCAAAGGGAAATAATTGCTTTGCAATTTAATAGCCCTTTAAGTAATCACGAATTTTTATTTTTTTTTCCACTTTTTTCTTTCCCATTTTGAAATGTTAATAACATTTTTTAAGAGTAGTTGTATTTCCATGTCCTATATGATCAGTAACAACTACCTTCTAAACAGTTTTTTTCCCCGACTGTTTAAGACTGGAAACCGTTGTTCTATCGCTCTTATGAAGATTGCTGTATTTACATGAGTTTTGGCCCAGCGAGCATTCTTATTGTGATGTATAATTGCCAGAACAAAACTCAAATGTGCGCTCTAAGGAAACTACAGAACCGTTCTGTAGAGAGGGCATAATTGCGTGAAAGATCTCGAACGATGGGGGCTGAATTATCACAGCGTGACAAGATCGTAAAATGGCATTCGCTATAAAATTAAAAGTGCTATTTGACAAAACTGGCGGAGAGATAAAAAAATTACTGAAGTGCAAGGCAGGAGATTAGTCTTCATATGGCATGCAACGCAGGGGTCCTCAAACAAGTGTATCTGTGCGTGGGGAAATACGGTGGGTGCTCTAGTACCTTTTGGGATACAGTACCGAGTGAAATCCACAACGTGTTTTACGAGTTCTAGGTATAACAAAAGCAAACCAGTTACAATTGTGGTTTGGGATGTTTGGTTGTGATCTACAACTGAATATTGTCTTAAAGTCAAGTTGTTTTCCTTATAAGATCTAGCACACGATATGCTACGTAGAAAAGATGAGTTTAATGATAGATGGGCTTCTTTTCTCTTTACAATAACAGAGAACCGATAGATGGGCTTATTGTCTTTTTACAAAAACAGAGTACTGATAAATGTGCTCATGGTCTCTTTACAATAACAGAGCACCGATAGATTGGCTTATTGTCTCTTTACAATAACTGAGCACCGGTAGGTGGACTTATTGTCTCTTTACAATAACTGAGCACCGGTAGGTGGACTTATTGTCTCTTTACAATATTTGAGCACCGGTAGCTGGACTTATTGTCTCTTTACAATAACTGAGCACCGGTAGGTGGACTTATTGTCTCTTTACAATAACAGAGTGCAGGTTCGGAAATCAAATGGATGCAAGAAATAACTCCATATTACAATTTTTTGCATTACTTATATAGTAGTGCCACCTATTAATGTTACTAATAGAGTAATGTATTTTGTGTATTGGTAGAAGATGGCACCAGATGTATTGGCTTAACCCTGGAACACGGGTTGGTACCTTGCGCTTTGTAGAAGTGTTATGAAACTAATTATACATATCAACGGTTCGGTAAGCTTGCTAATAGTGAATGAAAACAATTTTTTCGCATCAATGTTTCTCTAAACTTGCCAGAAGTAGCGTAAAACTAGTTGTGTGCATCAAAACACTTCCCAGCAGTGTAGGATTAGGCTGTCGTAGGCCACTGAGAAACAATTATGTAAGAAACAGGAATTGGGTGCTCAGATAAATACTTTGTGGGGATTTCAAACTTTTGCCAACACTGCGATATTCTTTGAGGGTGAGGTGACAGTGGAGAGTATCACATACAAATCTCAGTTTGTTTGTTTTTTTGTTTGCTAATTTTTTGATGTAAACCTGAAAGTAGCTTGGTGTTGTTGACCAGATCGATAGTTCTTCCAAGGTGAAAGAGCGTATGACGTCCTTGAGGCCGATTCTTTGACTCTGACTCACGGCCAATGACGTCACCACGAGTGTGATGTCCTTTGTTGATGCTTTTGGGCTTCAGAATCCGTTTAAAAACAACAATATCTTAATCTTGATTATGTTTTAATATGTATTGCATTCACATGCATGATTTCACTTTCATTTCTCACCAAAGTATCTCGTCTCCTATGGGTCATTTCACATGATGTGATCTCGAATGCGTCATTGCACAGGATGTAACCTCATATGGGTTATATCAAAGGATGTGGCCTCGTGTAAGTCATTTCACAGGATGTCTGTTCATGGGGTTAATTTCATAGGATGTCTTCTCATATTGTTCATTTCAAAGGATGTCTGTTCATATGGTTCATTTCACATGATGTCTTCTCATATGGTTCATTTCACCGGATGTTTTCTCATATGGTTCCTTTCACAGGATGTCTTCTCATATGGTTCATTTCATAGGATATTTTTTTATATGGTTCATTTCACAGGATGTCTGTTCACGTGGTTAATTTTGCAGGATGTCTTCTCATATGGTTCATTTCATAGGATGTCTTCTCATATGGTTCATTTCACAGGATGTCTTCTCATATGGTTAATTTCATAGTATGTCTTCTCATATTGTTCATTTCACAGTATTTTTTCTCATATGGTTAATTTCATAGGATGTCTTCTCATATGGTTCATTTCAAGGATGTCTTCTCGTGTGGTTCATTTCACATGACATCTTCTCGTGTGGTTCATTGAACAGTAAGTCATTAATATCTTCCGGTTTACGTTATCTAAATTTGTTTATTTCAAATGTTTATATCTTTTTTTTTTTAAAGTTTAAAACATAGTTTTATAGTCATAATTGTCTTAAATATTAATTTCAATCTTTATGTCATTATTTTTATACGAATGTATGAATTATTTTGACGTGTATTATCATCTTAATTCCTGACATATATATTTCTTGTTTATATGTATGATGTTTAAGCCTCATGTATCGCATACTGATTGCCTCGTATGGCATAGATTATCTCGACAAAGTTAACCAAAACAATTTACACATTTCTTTCAGAAAGGGGGATTTGTTCTTTCAAACGTCATTTTAAAACACAATTTTTGTTGCATTTGATCGCTTAATATATTTTAATACTCTGTATTTATTATTATTTTTTTTTAAAATAAACGTTTCCCCATTGATGGGAATTAAGATATACCTCAAATCATGGGCGCCCGCTGAAAACTTTCTGGGGCAAAAAATCGATTAACTGCCTAGGGGGGGGGGCAAAAATTTTTTAGTAATATTTTAATGTAGTTTTAATTTACTGTAGCGTATTTGTATGGTGAACGAACGGACAGGACATCAGTTTAGTTACTTTCTCTTTATTTTCTCTTTACTTTAATAAATTTTGTGTCTATTTTTGTCTAAAAAAATTGTATCCAATCAATCCGGGGGGGGGGGGAGTGGGCCCCCCCCCCCTGCGGGCGCCCATGCCTCAAATCGAACAGATCTAAGCTTAGTTTTATAATATGATTATAAATATGTTATAGAATTCCCACTTTTAGTATCCCAATAAGTACACCTCACCCCCACCACTCACAAACTAGTATAATACTGGCGTCAATATGGCACAACCATAACACAGAGCAAAATCACATTTAGCTGATCGAATTTGGGTTGTAAAAAAAAAAAAACAACAAAAAAAACCAACACCAATAAGAAAAACAAGGCCACCCACCCACCCAAGTTTTCTGAAATATTACATTCTTTACAAAAAATCGTTTGTATAAAAGTGTTTTTAAGATGTTCTTATTAATTAATCGATTTTAAACATCTGAGTTTGTAAACGGTTTGCTTGCCGTTGCTAATTTTAGCGCGCTTGTTAATATCATTGTTACATATGTATGTGATACAAAATGTTGGGTTGTTATTTTCTACATTTACCCATCTCTAATAGTCATGTTAGAATTTATTGCCAAATTTGTTTTTTTTTTCAAGTGTAAAAATAGAAATGTTTTTATTTGTTCTTTTATTTATTTTATTAGTAATAAAAAAAAATTTTTTTAAGTAAATCATCTGTATCTAGATCTATATTAGTATTCACACTGAACAGATGAGGTAGATATTTAGTTGGTTAATTCATTCGTTTGTTGTAAAGATCATTAGAAATGATTTTCTTGAGGCAAGTCTCAGTGAACCGGGCGTATGTGCCGTGAAATGTTTTAGTTTGATAGCATTTACAAATCTTTAAATAGCACATTTTGCCTCAAGATTTAGCCAGCATTCGCATATGTCCAGTCTCAAAGACCTGAGTGGAGCATTCGCATATGTCCAGTCTCAAAGACCTGAGTGGAGCATTTGCATATGTCCAGTCTCAAAGACCTGAGTGGGGCACTCGCATATGTCCAGTCTCAAAGACCTGAGTGGGGCACTCGCATATGTACAGTCTCAAAGACCTGAGTGGAGCATTCGCATATGTCCAGTCTCAAAGACCTGAGTGGGGCACTCGCATACGTCTAGTCTCACAGATGACAGTGGGGTATCCTTTTAGTGAATTGGCACCCCCCCCCCAATTTTTTTTTCCTTTTCAAGGAAAGCAGTCTTTGAGTTGCTCGTTGTTCCTCCCCATTTTAACTAGCAGCTGTTTTAAACTATATCCCTTACTTCAGCGCATTCGTTGCTAGTGTAACATTCTTTTCACAATACATGTATGGGTACGAAACAGCATTTCAAGTAGCAAAAAATGACAATATATGCTCAAATTCTCCTTGACACAATAAAGTTCATCATTTAGGTTTAGTTTTCTAAGCATATGAACATTTATTTTAACCTTGATAGTATCATGTTCTGCTTTAGTTAATAAAAATTAAATTTTATCTTGCGACGACCACTTTGTTGTATTTCATTATGCCTATATAGATTAAGGTGTATGTTATAATTAATGATTAAAAATATATGTCTATGTAAATTATGGTGTATGGCATGTTGTCTCGTTAACATCTATGTCTATATAGATTATGGTATATTGCATGTTGTCTGGTTAACATATATGTCTATGTAGAGTTTTATGTATGTTTTGTTGCCTTGTTAAATGCTATGTATATTTAAAGTATGGTGTATGTTATGTTGTCTCGTCAACATCTATGTCTATATAGATTATAGATCTATGTAAAATATGGTGTATGTTGTCTCTTTAACAATCGCTTCGTTAATGTTGTGACATTGTTTTAGGAGTTATGTTTGAGAAAGGGTTGGATCAAGGCCCAGCGCTGGCTAAAAATGAATAACAACGTTGACTATGCAAAGCATACATTTTTAATATTATAAGTCCCTACAAGACGAGGCACATTCTTCATGATTAACTCAGTGTTTATCAGCCTATTCTGTGGCATGCCCAACCTAAGCCTTTCTAAAATTTTTAGAACCCCCCCCCCCACCACCACCAATATAATATATACATAACTTTTACAATTAAAATATTTTTGTTCACTGAATAAAAACCAAATGATAGTTTTTAGGAAGATGACATCTTAAAGGCAACACAGTAAGTGTCAAAGATTCCGCCTTGTCTTATATAATCTGATGGCGACTATTTGATGTCTTATATTCCGATGTTAAATCTTCCTTGTTCAAAACACGGAGTACTGTGATTCAAAAGCACTCAAATGTTCATTGTACATTATGGGCTTATTTTCACTGAACTAAAACATTCACTTGGTACTCAAAGAAGCTGATGTGTAAAGACATCTGGCGGAGAAAAAAAAATATCATCCTCCAGCAAAGAGCCCCACAGCCAAATCTATATCAAATACTATATCTCTCTGTCGCTGGCTCACCCTCCCAAATCGTTCTCTACTTTTTGACCCCAACACCCACGCACCGGTACGTGATATGACAAGAGTTCACACTCGTTCACCTAACCCACTGGTCGGCAAATCACGGCTCGCGAGGCACATGCGGCTCTTCAACGACCTGAATGTGACTCGAAGTGTCGACCACAAATCGGTTTCGACTCCGGAAAAACCTGGTTGTTGACAGTTTCTTCAAAAGAAATTTGGCTCTCAAAAAAAAATTTCAATCGTCCTGCTGCTGATTTTTGGCTCTTTTGACAAATGAGTTTGTAGACCACCGACTTAACCCAATTGTGACAAATGACAATTCACACAATACCTCTGGTGCCATGACCTTGTCATATCTCCCACTCTCACCTTTTCAAATTCTACACAGAGTATAATCAATATACATTATCGTCAGGTCATGGAATCATAATAGTTTTGGATAAAATATATACACTAAGACAGTGGCGTAGCTAGGGATTTGGGGGGATTTGGGGGCCCGGGCGGCTTGGCCTCTTTAGGAGCCCCTGCATTTTGACATTCGACATTATTTAATGTAAAAAAAAAATTTGGACACGCCTTTGGGCCCCCCTCAAGTATGGGCCCGGGGGGACTTTCGAATTGGGATCCCCTCCCCCTCCCCTTGCTACGCCACTGATCTAAGACTTATTTTAAATGTTGAGTGTATTAATATTATAGGCTGGGACTAATTGTAATGTACAATTTTGATTTTGCTTTATTGAGCAAATCTTAAATTATCCAAGTTTAATCTTAAATTCTAACCCATTAAAATTATTGTATGAAACATATTATAAGTTTATTTCAAAATCCCATTGACATAATTCAGCCTTCTTAACTGAGATGCAATGGGGCCAACGTTCTAGACTTTTTTTTAAAGACATCAAATGATATACAGTTATTGTGTCGTGGAAGTATTTCTCTCACTCTTACAAGTAGACCATAAGATAATCTGAAGTGGACGCTTTAACCAAGATACCATGTTAACATTTTTCTACAAATTAATTAAGTTAAGCGTGTACATCATTAAACAGAGAAATAACTTCACTCAACTGTATAAAATTTTTACACGTAAAAAACTACATAACAATGCTAATTAAAATATTTTAAAACATAGACAACGCTTATCAATTCATTTAATACTCAACAATGGAATTATTTTTGTTTCCCTTCAGCACAAAAATGAATATCTTCTTACTCTCAACACATTATTCATGAACAGGGAATAAACTTTTTAAAATAGCACTTTAAAGCATCACGTGGCAATTTATATGCCGTTTATGCAAAGTGATTTATATTTTGACCAATTTGTCATAAAGACTTGATTCTTTAAAAATTATCTTTTTAAAATGCAGATTAAATAATAGTAGACGATTGCTTTTCAAATTCTAGACAACTCCTTCATTTTTTAATTCCTTCCTTTACATCAAAGTCTCCCCTCCTGTTGCGTGGGCCCCACCTAGTAAGACTTACTTTCAAATCAAGAAGATTCCATGTCATGTTTGAAAAGGTGTTTTTAATGTTATGAAAATGCTTCTTTCATCCATCTGTATTAGAAATTTAAATAAAAAAATACATTAAAAAAAATAAAACTTCGTCACTACAAAATTGAAATAAGGAGGTTTAGATCAACCCTGCTACAATATCAACACTGCTACAATATCAACACTGCTACAATATCAACACTGCTACAATATCAACACTGCTACAATATCAACACTGCTACAATATCAACACTGCTACAATATCAACACTGCTACAATATCAACACTGCTACAATATCAACACTGCTACAATATCAACACTGCTACAATATCAACACTGCTACAATATCAACACTGCTACAATATCAACACTGCTACAATATCAACACTGCTACAATATCAACACTGCTACAATATCAACACTGCTACAATATCAATCCTGCTACAATATCAACACTGCTACAATATCAACACTGCTACAATATCAACACTGCTACAATATCAACACTGCTACAATATCAACACTGCTACAATATCAACACTGCTACAATATCAATCCTGCTACAATATCAACACTGCTACAATATCAACACTGCTACAATATCAACACGGCCACAATATCGAAACTGCTGCCGCAATATCAACGCTGCTACAATATCAACACTGCTACAATATCAACACTGCTAAAAATTTAATAATGATTAAACACAAACACTTTGTATAAATATAACAATATAGGTTTAGCTTTAATAATGATCATACATAATACGATAAGAAGAAGGCTCTTAGCCGAAACGTTCGTCTTTTATTGCCATGTCTTTCTATTTCTTCTATAGATTTAGGGCACACGATCAATGTATTGATCATTCTGGCTCCTATGTATGTAGAGTGGCTTTGCAATGTTTCTTTGCCTAGTCTTGAGGAGGATACTTCACTAGTTGCATGCCTAGTCTTGAGGAGGATATTTGACTACTTGCAAGCAATGTTCCCTCTAAGGTTTGCTGGTTCGTGTGCAAAATCATACAGTTGTGTGCAAAGTTTTACAACATCAATTTTTTGAGTGCAAATTTTACAGCCCACAAACACTAACAAACACCTACATGGAAATTTTCTGCGCGGATACTCAAAACTTGTGAGCGGCGTCTGTGAGATTGTTTAAAGGAACGTTGCTTGCAAGGCTACTCAGCAAGGGGCTTGGAAGGCAGGAGGCAATAGACGCAAATGTGTCAAGTGTTGTCGCCTGTTGCTTTTGAGAGAAGCTGGTTCCAGTCCCTGATTGTCTTTGGCAGGAATTAGCAATTCCTGTTCTGTGTTCATGCTGTTATGATCCAGAACTGCCTGTCATGGCCTCGTCGCTGCTTGTGGGGGGAGAGGGACGAGTTTCTGTTTAATTTCAAGCGTCCAGATACCTTGTTTTTCTACTTCCCTAAAATGGGAACAGGGGCAGTACAAGTCCATGGCCATCAAAAGATCATTCTTTTCAAGAGTGCTTGCTTGCACTTGCCTATTAGGATTATAGTTAAGAAAACGTGTCGAGTGATAAAGCAATCTTTACAACCATGAGTTACTTCATTACTCTTATCAATTATGCAAGGCGAATTTACACATCCAAACGAAGTAGAAAGTGATAAACACTGTTACTCTGTTGCCACTGGATTACCCAAGGCATACACAACCCTAGAAAGGAACTTTACGTTTCGTATTCTTACATTCCCATGAGCATTTCAAGTTGTATTTAAATTAGTGAAACTATTGCCTTTTTTTTCTTTCAAAACACGCTCGACATTTTATTTAACTGAAGTTACAGATTTGTTGAATACGTATGACACAATTGACATACGCTGACATTAGATGAATACTAGGATTAAGTTAAGCACTAATCTTAACATCAATCTTTAACATGCAAGGTTCCAGATTTAGTTGTGATATTCATTTCATAGGATTGAGCCTAATTCATAGAAGAAAATATCTATAAAAATTTTGTTTTAAGTAGATTTACTTTAGCCGTGAATTGTGTGCATGGACTAGAGTCAGTAGAGACAACTATGAGTCGTTTTTCACTTCACATCACTATTTAATTGACATATTTGCAGGAGCCATTCCACGAATTGCATCATTCTATCATTTGAATCATTCCATCATTTGCAATATTCCATTATTTGCATTATTCCATAATAGGCAACATTCCATTAGTTGCATCTGTCCATCATTTGTATAACTCAATCATTGGCATCATTCCATCATTTGCTTCATTCGTCAATTGCATCATTCCATCATGTGCTTCATTCGTCAATTGCATCAGTCCATCATGTGCTTCATTCGTCAATTGCATCATTCCATCATTTGCTTCATTCCATCATTTGGAACATTCCATTATTTGCATCATTATATCATTGGCAATATTTCATTATTTGCATCTTTCCATCATTAGCATCATTCCATCTTTTGCATCATTCCATCATTTGCATCATTCCATCATTTGCATCATTCCATCATTTGCATCATTCCATCATGTGCATCATTCCATCAATTACATCATTTCGTGGGGTAAAACTTAAATCATACGATGACTATCCAATTCACTATTTCAATGGCTTACTTGGCAAAGACTATGCTACATTTTGGATTACCTTCCTTTATCGTAACCCCATTACCGCCCCTTCGTCATTAAAGTCCTGATACACTTGTCCTGGGGCAGAACAATTTTCTCTCCACGCCTGCTGACAATAAAAGCATTCTTTAATACCATCGTCAAAATTGTTTAAATCTTACACCCAGCAGAGGGCAAATCGATGCAAAAACAGAGGTATTGATCTTCAAGACAATGCAGCTCTCTGCAAATGCAAGAACAAATTTCCCCATCTCTCAGTGTAAGGCTTGGATAATTAGCCCTATCAATATCGAAAATATTTCTCCCAAGGCCATACTGTTAAAATAATAAATGATTAAAATCGTTAAATTCTCATCTCCATGATTTTGTAGCCCTCCCGCTCTCAGTATTTTATGATATCACTTTACATCACTTTATATCACTTTACATAAACGTATGTGGTCAAACTTTTCTGTCTCCACCATATATTTAAATACAAAATAATTAAAATCGATTATGAACTAAAAAAAATCCGTTACAGATCGAATGGTGAATTTTTTAGCTGCTTAATTTAAGATTTCTGACTTTTAATTGAATGTCGTTATTTAAAACAAAACAACAAATTATTTTAAAGAATGAGTGGGCGTGAAATGAAGAGCAGAGAAATAATTGATTGGAACTGAAGTTTAAATTCGAAGGCAAGAAATAGGTCTGCACAAGATTGAATCATTAACTAATCAGGGGTCTCCAAACTTTTTTCACGGCGGGCCGGATAACGGAAAAAATGGCGAGCTTGGGCCGGATAATCATTATGTACAGTACTTTCAAGCCAGAACGAAAACTCCGGTGAAAAAAAAGGCGAAAAACTAAGTTTAGTAGTCCATGTTAATCATTGGTGAGTGGCGTGCAATGTACAAAAAACAACCAAAAAAAACAACACAAAGACAGCCAACATTTCTATTTTCTAAAAAAGTTATAAAAGAAGATGATGTTAGCAAACAGATAGTCACATCAGAAGTAGTGGGCACATATTCCAATACCACAAACTAAGCAGCAAAAAAGTTAGTGAGATTTGTGAAACTGACGTTTAATTTTCAAGATTTCATCAAAGTTTGGATTCGAGTTGCTGCATCCAATCAAGAGAATTGTTTTCAAATGTTTATCAGTCAATCTCGTTCGATGTGTTGAATTCAAATACTTCATTTTTTTAAATGTTTGCTCACAGACATAAGTTGTTCCAAACACTGATCCCATACCAGCGGCAAAGTTCTTCACTTTCAGAAACTCAACATCAGGTTATCAGCGGTAATGGCTCAACAAGGTTTCCTCCTCTGTGGGTAAACATACGTTTTATTAAGCAAATTCAAGTACCATCGGCGGGCCGTATGAACTGTCCTCGTGGGTCGGATCCGACCCACTGGCCGTAGTTTGGAGACCCCTGAACTACATGATGGGTTGAATTTACGAAAGGTTAAGAAAATAGAAACTGTAGCATCAAGTTTAATTGCCCCTGACATGAGGCCCGATGAGATCGTCCAACACATTTGTCATATAAACCCTACACAAATAAATTAAATAATAACAAACCCGTGACGCTTTCTGACAAACAATAAACTCCATAATACGTCTTTATATAATAACTATGTAGTTCAACTTTTTAAGTGATTACTGCCACTAGAAGTTTACATGACTACTTAGTCTCTGTACTCCTGAAAATGTTGTTTAACAGAAAGCGTGAATAAGAAAAGAAGGTTCTCATGTTGTGATGTAAGTCCAGAAACGTGTCCACCGCAGGCATAGTACAATGTACAATGTACCTGGACCTAAAAGACAAAAAAAAAAGTTGATGCTACTCCAAATTTACATTAACTGAATGCCCTTTAAACAAAATAAAATAAAATAATTACAAAAACGCTTCTTCTCTGCATGACGTTTTCAAAACTCTGAGATATCACTTCGCAGCACCTTACGAACCGTGGCTTATAACTATGTGGGCCTGTATTACAAAAGAGTCATGATGCAACATTTGAAACGTAAAATGGGTCGAATTAAATTTAGGTTATGTTTGTCTAAATTAGGAAATTTAATAAAAAAAATAAACTGTTATTTTTAAAGTCTCTTAAGGAAAATACTTTTATTACCTTTTTTTTTTTAAAGTTTGGTCTATGTGTTGTTGGTGGGTGTGTGTGTGTGGGTGGGGGGGGGGGTTCCAATGGGTTTTAGAATCGGAGCAGAAACTGGGAGTATATTTTCGGACATAGAGTTCAGCCAAAAGAGCTCACTTGAACCTCCTGGAGTCTACGACATTGATTGATCAGACAATGAAAACTCTTGTGATTTATTACAACAATAGTTTTTACAAAATAAACAAAGACTACTGCGTCTACGGACTCACGTAGACGTGGCGATACCGTCTTCAGTTCCACATCATTGAATGAGAAAACAAAACCAACAACGGCGGGCAACCCTACTACTAGCGTTTGTCTTACTCAAACAACGACAGACCTTTTGTCGCGGAAGGAACAAATCGACATGAGCAGCAATTATTAAATAATTTTGTAGTTGACCATAATTATGATATTTTTTTTTCCTCTTCAGACTTGCTTCAAAGTTGAGAGACATTGCATTGTTACTTCCACAGTTCATAATATTGGAATTAACAATTACTCGGGTAATGTCTTCCAGTTCTTCGCTGTAAGAGCACTGTGACATAACATTACGCCGACGTTTTAAAGAAAGGTGCACGCTACAATTAAGTTGCGTGTCAACAAACTCTTCTATGTGGAAAAGAAAAACCAAACAATGCGTAAAGCTACTATGTATCTTTGGGAAACTCAGACATAGAAACACACAGCTAAGTCATAGAGACACACAGCTCAGTCATAGAAACACACAGGTGGACAAGAATACAAGTAAACAATTCACTCCCCTATCCATTTAGGAGTCTCTGCAAAGCAATGTAAGTGATTGCATTTAATTTTGTTTACGACAAGAATAAATAAAGAACATGAAGATAGTTCAATTTCAATCATTGATTTTATGAAAGTTGGGTCATTTACACTTTTTCTGATCTGTTGACCATCACTTTAAAATATTTGCAGTAGAATGATTCCTTATTGTGTTTCTAAATCTAAATAGTTTATACTTTTCCTCCGACCACCATGTTTCCCTCAAAGGCCGCCATCTTTCCTTGACACATTTTAATGTTGATCTCTTCTATTACAAGAGATCAAACATTTTTTAACAAAAGATATCCGTAATTCACTTTGTAAAACAAACACACAAAAAGGGGGGGGGGTGGTGGGGTTGAGATTAATTTTTAAATATACATTTTTTTTTTAAAAGGTTATATTTAGTTTTAAAGACTAAATAGTTTAGGAGTATTCTTTTGTCATCATTTCGCTTCACCGATCGGAAAAAAAGACCCATCTTTGCTGCCCTTTTATAAAAAAAATACATGGGGGGGTGGTGGGGTTGAGATTAATTTTTAAATATACATTTTTTTTTTAAAAGGTTATATTTAGTTTTAAAGACTAAAGAGTTGAGGAGTATTCTTTTGTCATCATTTCGCTTCACCGATCGGAAAAAAAGACCCATCTTTGCTGCCATTTTAAAAAAAAAATACATTTCAAATTATGTTTTGACTGCCTATGAACAGACGGCACTTGAGTTAAATTCTGAAACCAAAAACGCGGCTTCATGAAGTTTCTGGTGTCACTGCACCATTCTAAGAGGTTGCCCGTTTTTTTGTTTTGTTATTAAAATGGAAACATACCCTTTTAATTACTACTATGAAATGTACTGTTTGTTACAAGCTGAAGAACACTCTTTTCCCCCCAGGTCCAGAGGCAAGCATTCCTCGACTGGGGCTTTAGCAGCGTAAACATTTGCAACCCATTTGCGGAGCCCTTGGATAACCATGATCGAAAATCTTGGCATCAAATAGTCTTAATATTTTCATTACTTAGAACTCAGTCCATGCTGCCTATATAATGAACATGAAATCAAGATGCAGCCTTTTACACATATCAGTCTAAGAAGCCTCAGAAATTTATCATAATATCTAAGAATACCTTGCAATACAATAATACCAGGATTTGACATCTAAATTAAAAGAAACAACCCCTTAAAAAGAAAGTTGATCTTATAAATCCCTAGAATGCATTTTTCTTTGATATTTTTTTAATTAATATTCCAACGTCCCACCCCCCTTTACACGGCAGATTTATTTCACCAACTATTTCAAGAAAAGAAAAGAAAATATTATGCACCAATTGCGTCATTTTTAAAAAAAGAATCTTGTTTTAAGGCAGTTTTCTGGAATTTTATTTAATAAAATTAGTGGCATTATACGTCCTTCCTTCAGCACCATAAGTTGATGGAAAGAGGGTCAATTAGCCGTCCGAAGATTTTTGCCAGCCAGAGACGAACAAACGTGAGTTAAAGTAAAGTATTTAAAAAAGGAAATGTTTACAAGATGAATGAACACGAGTGTTAAACCACCTGAAGGCCTCGTGATTCATGTTACGTTGTATGTGATTATTAAAACAATATTTTCCCTTTAAAAAAATCCACACCAATTTGGCAATGTTTGTTTCATTAGCTATACCGCGACGTCAAGGATCAAGGACGTGACGGAGGTTGAGTTGGCACGACGTAAAAGTTGATGGGTGAAACTATCAATGATTCATTCAGGCGTCAAGCTGCAGTCGTACCATCATGCTACAATGTGTCTTATTTTCTTCTCCATTCATAGCTTCATAATGACGTCCATACAAAATAATCAAGGACGAATCACTCACGTTGCCCATAACTCTGTTGCGGCTTGTTTATATTTAATTTTTTTTTTCATTTCATTTCGCAATATTTTGAGAGAGAGAGAGAAAAAATAGGATTTTGTTTTGAGGTGAATATTTTATTAAAAACAACACAAAATGAAAAAGAAAATAGTAGAAAACCAAAATCAGGGGAAAGAACTTCGCCTCGTTTGTTATCAAGAGTAAAGAGTGATAATTGAATGTGGAAATTACACAACCACTTTATTATCCAATATTTTCTAATGCAATTTTTGTGGCAATTATCAGTAATTTCCTGTCCATCGAACATTTAACAACACTTGCCTTGTATTGCAAGGTATTCTTTTTAATCAGACCTGCTTCCCCCCCCTACCCCCCCCCCACTTCGTAGTTCGTGCAATAATAATAACATGAAGAAAATCAACGCTGGCAGGAGGAAATAAAAATATATCAAATGTGAAGGGTGTGACGATAAGTGTAATGTGATAATAGAGATTCATTTCCGTTATGAATTGTGTGACTTGACAAAGTTAGGGGGGGGGGGAGGCCATGGGCGGAAGTCGAGGGAGTGGGGGGAGGGGAAGTCGAGGGCGTGGTTCGGAAGTCGAGGGCGTAAGGGTGAAAGTCGAGAGATACTTCTGACTTCTGTCCGGCTACAGATTCAGCTTTAGACGAAGACGACATGTTCAACATATCCAAGATTCATGCGTTCACATGACGGATATTTCTGGAGTCCACCGCAATCTCGGGTGATATATGCAAACATAGAACAGTACATACAATGACTGCCCAACTTGTATAAGAAAATGTTTTTTTTCATCAGAAAACATAAAAGACAATATCTACCTACAATAAAACATAAAACACCTCCTTGGACGGCACTCTTTCTTGCTTCTTTTCTTGGACCGGTAACACTTGTCTCTGAAAAGGTACCTCCCGCGGCCTCTGGTCCTCGTTCTGACGGTAGTAGTCGGAAATAGATATTTAAATTTATTTACTATCAAATACTTAAATTTTATAGACGGTAGTAGTCGGAAATAAATATTTGAATTTATTTACTATCAAATACTTAAATTGTATAGACTATTTAGATCACTGTGACCAATATTGCGCACTCCTTCTTTACAACAATACAACGGAATTCAGAGCCGAATCGCTTTATTCGACCTTATCAATCTGATCCTTGACGATTTAAACATCGCGTCCTTCAAATTCTCAACACCAAATCCTTATTTTTTAAAAGGGTAATAAATGAAAGACTGCGATCAAGCTGTGCTAAGCATGTATGTTAAACAAAGTATGTGGAAGCTTGATTTAAGAAACAGGACTGTGAAACAAGATCGTTTCGCCCAAGAGTCCCCATCAGCAGCCAAATTTTGTAAAATCTTATTTTAGTAAAACATCGAATCGCTGTTGTGCTCAACACAACATGCCTAATGTGTTCAACACCACGTTCTCAATGTGTACAAACAAAAAAGATCTCTATTGTATACACCCAACATCCTTATTGCGTTTAACCAAACACCTATTATGTACAGCCACATCACTCTGTGCACGAGCGGCCATTGTAGACTCAAGGGGATGAGTTGACAACGCCCTTCCCGCCCTTCCCCGGCTCAATTATGAACGCTATTTTTAAAACACATAATTACCTCTTCAAACCTGTGTACTTCAAATCTGTGCTCGCACGTGCTGACTTGTTTACACTTACGGAACTTCTTGAAGGAACACGCGGAAGTGAACAAGTACCGAGCAAATAGAGAGGTTTTTTTTCTTTTTCTTTTTTTTTTTTAAAATCTGTAGTGTAAGTGATCACTTAACTCGAAAATTACACTTACATATGTGAACCAGCTCACGCCTAGCTCAGCGGTTGCACGACGTGAACTTCTGGTGTTGACAATTATTGCCTACTGATGGTGCAGATCGCTTAAATTAAAATTGACGTTGGGCTCAGAGGTCTTTTCTGATATCTACTTGGTCGATTTGTCATATACCTCGCAAATGATATTATCTATGATTTCAGTGCTTGGTCGTAACAGCGGTTGTATCCATTACGTAATGCAATGTTCTCATAAAAGACTTGATTTTTTTTTCCTTTATTTTTACTTCGGTGTTGTTAGTGTTTTTCTGTGTTTAATGCAAAAATCTTCGTACCGCCGATTGACCCATTTCCCGTCATCTCATCGAAATGAAACTTGGGGCATTGACGCGTTGCCACTGACAACACATTCTATCAAATGCTCAGCCATAAACCCTAAACATACGTTTTTCCTGTATTTCAAGGGGAATATGTATGAAGTTAATATGATTAGCTCGATGGGTGCATGTTTTGGTGTGGGGATTAATAGTGTAGCTGTTGCTATGTGTTTTGTATTTCTGACGTCTGCCAACAAAATTAAACGTGTTTTTGAAGGGGTCAATGAAGGAAACGTGAAACGTGTATTCACCAGACGTTTACCCACCATTTACATAACGGCTTCTTAATAAATGATGAATCTCACACCGTTAAATAAATGCAAACAAAAAATGTAAGAACAAGATCGATAAGGCAAAGAAAGGTGTTTTTAGAATTGTTTAATTTATTGTATTAAAACTTTGTGCCCATTCTTTCTAAGGATCTGAACAACCGCAATGTTGTAGACGTTTTGAGAGGTGCCAAAAGGGGGGGGAGAGCTTTGGTGTGCGATTTTGAATTAAAGTTTTGTTTGTTTTTTTGTTTTTTTGTTTTAGCAGCTATTTGCGCTCAGTAACTACATATTGAGATTAGTTAGTCAAAATATGCGTCTTAATCTAAGTCTGGTACAAGCAGTCAAGTGGAGTTTAAATTATGCTCACTTAGTGCAGGGATTAAGTTGCACTCACTGTTCCCGAACCGCGCCCACGCGTCAACACATGAGCAAAACGGAACCCCGTTATAGAGCGAATTTGGATCAAACGGTTCCGTGGCAAGGCTCTAAAAAGTTCGTCCGTGATTTTTCTCCCGCCAAGAAATTAAAAATAAAGCTGCGGCTATTCGGACCTGGGTCGAGAAGGGAGAATTTGGGTTTAATTAAAAAAATGTTTCAAAATTATTGTAGGGTTTGTAAGACACAAGTTGGTATCAAATGAAAGATAATTGAACGGATCATATGTTTGTGAACTTACTTCTTAAGTTTAACCTAAATAAACTACCCCAAATGACATCTTAATAGCAACCTAACAATAATATATATATTTTTTTTAAAAATTTAATCCAAACCTCTAACTTCTCGGACCCGGCTCCGAATAGCCACCTCGTAAAAATAAATGACTATACGATTTACAAGTTAGTAAATTTTCCGTTCATTGGAGAATTTCAATAATTTATCATCGTCTTCCCATCTCTAATCACATGTATACCATATTCTTACCCCAGCACCAGATCTGCCACCAGGCTGTCTTTAAGTCACGTCTCCGATAACTCATAACATTCATACAAACTTTCCGATACCCGTGTAGTAATAATTCTTTCCTTCCCACATTGATAACCGTGACATGTTGTTTGATGGCCGAGATGTATTTACTTTAAATTAACAGACGCAGTATGCTCCACCCCAGCAAATTTATGACGGCTAATAAACACGAATAATTGCATCGTTAAAAACCTGAGCAAAACGTGTACAAAATTAAAAGATAATACATGCTCCGTCCCTTGAGTTTACTCCATCGATTACCGCAGAGGATCGATGCCCAAGTCTTCTCCCGAAGTGGATATTATTCAATAACTTCAAGAAAAGAATTTTTTTTTAAACTCAAATTCGCCATCGAATTTCGATTTTAAGGCACTAGAAAAAATTGTGTTGTTTTTAACCTGTTAGCAACAATAAAGAACACGTGTGACATATTAAAACATATCTTCAGACGTATAAAATCAATTTAATATTTATTTGTATCTTGAAGATCATCTCCGACATATATTTCTTTAAAACATTGAACAATGTGTTTTTAGTAAGTCATATTATATTCTCTAGTATTTCTTGATTCCAATAATGCACAGCTTAAATATCACACATGGTTGAAGAGTGATGTACATGATAATTTTGAGTTGATAATGTACTCAAATGCTTCTTTTTACAAATTTATTTTAGTGTTGTTGAAAGATGTTTAAGTCTGTCAGGAAAACAGCAGTTATTTGGGTTGTATTTTTATTTTAATTTTTTTACTTTTCATGACTGGGGCGCTGGTTAAAGATGGGGTGGGAGTTGTGGTCTAAGGAAGGGTTGTAGTGGTGGTTGTGTGAGTAAGGGTTAGGGTGGTAGTGTAATGAAGGGTTGGGGTGGTGGTGTGAGAAAGGTTTGTGGTGTTTGGGTTGTGGTGTTAGCAAGGGTTAGGGTGGTGGTGTGAGGAAGTGTTGGGGTGGTGGTGTGAGGAAGTGTTGGGGTGGTGGTGTAATGAAGAGTTGGGTTGGTGGTGTGAGGAAGGGTTGGGGTGGTGGGCTGAGCAAGGTTAGGGGTGGTGGTGTGAACAAGGGTTGAGGTGGTGGTGTGAGGAAGTGTTGGGGTGGCAGTGTGAGCAAGGGTTCGGGTTGTGGTGTGAGGAAGGGTTGGGGTGGCGGTGTGAGGAAGTGTTGGGGTGGCGGTGTGAGCAAGGGTTCGGGTGGTGGTGTGAGGAAGTGTTGGGGTGGCGGTGTGAGGAAGGATTGGGGTGGCGGTGTGAGGAAGGGTGGGGGTGGTGGTGTGAGGAAGTGATGGGGTGGCGG
>CAXITT010000215.1:465794-564746 GCA_964033795.1 Lymnaea stagnalis | reverse complement strand
GGGTGGTGGTGTGAGGATGGGTGGGGGTGGGGGTGGGAGGAAGGGTTGGGGTGGTGGTGGGAGGATGTGTTGGGGTGGTGGTGGGAGGAAGGGTTGGGGTGGCGGTGTGAGGAAGGGTTGGGGTGGCGGTGTGAGGAAGGGTTGGGGTGGCGGTGTGAGGAAGTGTTGTGGTGGTGGTGTGAGGAAGAGTTGTGGTGGAGGGGTGAGGAAGGGTTAAGGGATGGTGTAAGAGTGGAATTGTGGTGTGAGGAGGTGTTTGGGTTTGTAGTCTGAGGATGGGGGGACAGTAATCAGAGTATGGGGTGGTGGGAATTAGAGACTCTATTATTCTGTTAAAAAATCTGTTAACAAGGGTTTAAATATATAATGATAGTGATCGTCATCCGACCGTCTTTGAGAAATGTATTTATTTATTTATTTATTTAGGCATCTTTATTTAGCGCTTAACTTAAAGCTCTATGGGCTTTACAATTATTAAAAACATGTTAACTAAGTAAAATAAAAATTAGACACTGGGATAGTAACTACTATACTGTAGAAACAATTAAAATGATGTGGTAGCGAATTATCGGCTACTCGAAGGGATCGAAGGGATCTCCAGACCAATTCTAGAGCTGAAGTTGCTGATCCGGCAAATGTGGGTCTACTTTGTCAGTGTAGATATTATGAAAACTTTTTTTGTTAAATTGAAGCAGTTTAAAATACTCAAGAGTATGTTTTATGTTAAAACTATTTTTTCATAATACAATAATGTCTACGATCAAATTTATAGAATGCTACATTTGCCCATACTTAGGTTTACGATGCATACAGTAGTTGATATACCAGTCCATTATCACATTTAGAAATATCGTAAAGAGCAACTCAATTAAGTAAGGAAAACTTCATCAACTGAAACTCAACATCTACAGATTGATCCTAAAATAGTAAAAGACATGATGAGACTAGTAGTCATAAGAATGTCCTGTGGACATACGAACGATCCAGTGGACATTCGAAAGACCCAGTGGACATGCGGAAGATCCAGTAGACATTAAAAGGATTAAGTAGATCCAGTAAGTAGCCAGAAGTAGATCGAACAATTTTCCAGTAGACGTAAGATGAATCACGCGGGCAATCAATACCAGTTGTCCGTCTGACTTTCTCTTTTTTCGACATCACTGATTTATAGAGCAGCCACCGACCCAATGTCTCCAGAGACATGTAGAGACCATCACCGCACCCCAATTTGTCTACTAGACTTCGCTGGTTACCAAGTTAAGGGAGATCTTCCAGGCTTTGAGAGTACCACTTCCCGTATTCGTTTTCTTGGTCGGTGTGAATTGTGCGTGTGTGTATTTGTGTGCGTGTGCACTTGATTTTTGTGTGCGTGCGCGCGTGCTTGCTTGCGGTTGCAGCCGTGTAACAGTTGGCCTTATTTCAGGATGTCAGAGGAATGTCAAATTGTCCTCATCAACATCCTTTTTTTGTTGTTGTTGTTTTTTAAGAAGATTTTAAAGAAAAGCTATTATTTTCTTTTAGTTTTCTTCTTCGCTGATTCGATTTTCTCCCAAGTATAAACTTTATAAACGAAGTGGCTAGTCGGACCCGGGTCCGAGATGTCGGAGGTTGGGATTAAATTTTAAAAAAAATATTATTGTTCGGTTGTAAGACTCAATATGGTGGCACATGAACAATAATTGAATGAGCTATATGTTTGTAAACCTTATTCTTCAGTTAAACTAAAATTAAACTACCACAAATGACATCCGAATAGCATTGAGTCTAAAGGGACACTGGTCCGAATAGCGACGATACGCTTCCAGTTCCATTTTGACAAAATGCTATTCGGATGTCATTTGTGGTAGTTTATTTTAGTTAAACTTTAGAAGTAGGTTTACAAACATATATTCCAATCAATTATCTTTCATTTGATACCAAATTGTGTTTTAGAAACCCGACAATAATTTTTAAATATTTGTAAATTAACCAAAACTTCTCGGACCCGGGTCCGAATAGCCGCAGCCAACTTTATATTCAGCTCCAAGAATGTTTAAATTGGTATCGACATTTTTAGTTGTTTTTGTGATATTAAAGTTTCGGTGGTGCAGTTTTGGAACATTGCCCGACTCGAAAAAGAAATAATCATCATTTTTTTTTAAAAAATATATTCTATTTTATTTTAATTTTTTATTTTTGCTTTACATATTCCAGATTTATTCTTGCAGCAGCCATATAAAGTAGATAGCATCAAATTTAGCTCCCATCTTTCAGCTTGGATAATTGCGTTGGATTTTTACGAGGTTTACAACCACACCACTCGCAGCCCCCCTCCCCTCCCCCCACTTTTTTTTTCAACCGCGGTTTGAGCCGCTGCAGTTTGAAAGTTTCGATTCGTGATACACGGGAACTTCATTAAGGCCCTACTTATTTAATGCATTTTCCGACATAGTTGTAATTATATATACCGTTAGTAAAACGAAATGTTTGATTTCGTTACAATTGATTTTTTATTATTTTATAACTTTTTTCTCTAGTGATAGAAAATTATGTTTATGAAGGTTTCAGTTACAGTTAAATTTGGGGTCTAAATTTTACTTTAGATAAAGAAACAATTTTAATTGAAGAATTTAGCTAAATGTATACAAAATAATTATACAAACCCTTTTTAAATTTTGTATAAATAAAATAGTATTTTTAATTTCTAATGTCACGACACTTTGGGTGATTGAAAAAAAAGCACACACTTTTTTGGGGCTTTTAAAATTACCCCTTCATATGTTTGGTTAGCAGAATATATTTTAAAGTGGTACAATACTATCTTTTTGATGCGATGACGAAAATATAGGAAATATTAGTATTTAACACATGGTGGATTTGTTTCCCAATTTGCTTTAAATATATGTTGCAGGCTGCCACTAAATACTAATAATTTAACACACGCTCTCAGTGTCCATGCCATTGATCGTGCAAAAACCAGATTAATTATATAACGTACACACTGAAATTAAAGTAGCTCAAAGCTGTGTGCTGGTGGCTAACTTCCAGCTCGTCACTCATGCCCGGCAAGATAGCATCTCGTCACCAACACGTGACCTGCGTATCTTTCCTTCTTTTAATATGACAGTAGAAAACACATGAAGTCTCCAGACCGTTCGTATATCCAAGGCTATGACCCCGTGACCGATTTGAACGTGATATAATTGCTGAGAGCAAAAATTGTTCTTATTTATTTCCTTTGTTTAAATGGCCATTCTGTTAGTAACAATGAGCATTTTATGTGCTTATTTTCTTGAATTCATTTCATTATGTGATTGTAATGGGCGAATCCTGTCCATTATTGATCAAGCGAAGAGTGTTGTTATTTACATGCTATTCGAGCTCATAGAATGTGCCTCTAACCAATGATATTGCTATAATCAATCATATTGTCACGCGTCATGCCTTCTATAGACTCAGTGTGTGCGTGCGTTTACAGCTAACAACTATAATTCATATCACACGTATTGAAATTCGCTAAGTCTTATCGTTAAAAGTACTTTAGAGCGCTAATTAGTACTTTGCCCCCATGTGTCCACGTGTAAAATTTTAACAATCCTATAATTTTAGTGATTATCCTTCCATGTGGTTAAGTCTTACATATACTCACGCATGCAACCTTAGCGAAATTTTATTTTTTTTTAGGTTTTACAACCATTCTTAAATCCCGAAGGGAATTTGTAGATTTTCTAGACACGAAACTTACGAGTTAAAATATACTTTTTGGAGCCTTACAATATGTCACTCTTTGTGTGTGTTATACATATTAATGTTTGTATCTTCCGAGGATTATACTTTTTCACGGGCTGTGCTGTAAATAATGATTTTTTATTTATGTATATTTGATTTTGAATTTTTATATAAATTTAATAGTATAATTCAGTTGAATGTTTTAATATCCCTAGCTCTGGTTTGGTTTTTCTTGTATACTGATTTGTAGTCTTTTGTAATGTATTGGTGACCTACTCAGCCAAAGGTTAAAACAGATTAAATCTGCAAAACCATACAACGGTACGTAAAACTAGTTATTTATTATATGCATAATTTGAATAACTATTGAAATCCAGATTTGTCTCCTATGTTAATTAATTATTTGTCATACCTTTAAGGACCTGCAAAAAATGTGTTATCTAAAGTTATCCACCGTGTTTGTATCCAGTTATATATACTCAAATGTTTTTCACTTTAAATAACTTGTAATATATATGGAACATTTAAAAAAAAATATATTTTGTTTCTCATATTTATTATTTATTTTGCCAAACTGTACCGACCAATAAGACAATACATCTTATGACCTCATTTCCTTTAATCTAAATAAATTTAAACTGTCAGTCACCAACAAATCACCTACTCGGCCAAACACATATATGTATATATTATATTATCGAACTATGTCCTTTAAGCATTTGTATGGAATTTTCCCCTTTGTTTGCTCTCAGCCATTGGAATTTTCATTTTCGTGTAAGTTTAAAAACAATCATAGAATTGGCGTCCAACCAGACTAAATCCTGAGGAGCATGACCAGCTCAAAACGGAAGTAGTCTCTAATTCTAATAGAGATGCATAAGACACGAATTCGTAAGCCGTTAATTCGTAAACGAAATGTTACAATTGCAAGAATAAAATTAAAACATCAAAGAGATAAAACTTAATAAGTAAAGCAAAGAATTTTCAATGAACAAATGAAAGTGTTTTATAAGCAGTTTACGTGCCACAACGACCTTAGGCGGTTTAACACATTCATCTCTATATATAAAAACAGATACTTTAAAAAAACAACCGACAATACCACAGTGAACTGGGGTTCAGGGTCATCAACTATGCTGATTAAGACTTGAACTTTAAACCAAGAGTTCACATGACAACAAGGCAATTACAAATGTAGGCCACTGGGGAAAGATATGGGTGTGTCCACTAGAACGAACAAAATGGCGGAAAGAAAATAAACACCCGGTGCGTAGTATGAGGCCTAAGGCAAGTGTAATATAGGGCGTATGTCCCAGTATTTTATCAATGAAGTAATTAGTGCGTGACTCACAAGCCTGTTAACAGGATTATTAGTCAATGTAAAAGATGAACGCGTGATGTTAAATTTAAATAAAGTCGAAACAAAATATGTATTCAAGTGATAAATCTTATTGACAACTAACAAGTCCCTGATATGGCTAAGAGAATTCACTGAATGGCTGCTTTTTTTTCACTTGTGAAATAATTTAATATAAATGCCTTGTGTTCAAATTATTTTATTTATGTGCTGAAAATGTACAACACAATCAAAAATATTTCCATTTGTTTGGATCAGTAAAAAAATATCATCTTATCTTAAATATATAAATGGTCCTCATGAGCTGTTGTGTGGTTCACATTGTCACTTATCACTTTGTTAGTATCCTATTTCTAAACAAAATAAGAATAAGGCGTGTTAAATAGATCAGTGGCTAAAGCCTTGTTTTACTCCAATACCCCCTGAGAACTTAACACAATCCCCACCCCATTTTTGTATTGCAATATAGCTTAGCATGAAGGACGGGGTCAAGAAAAAACACATTTTCGGTGCAGTTATCAGCCATTGTCAAGCAGCTTCCCACTTGTGCGTCCGCCGCGAGCCCCATTGGTACGCGTCCTAAATGTTGGGAAAAGCTGATATGGGTAATATATATCTTTATTTATTTATAATCAAACTATAAATATAACCATAAACATTAATGCTTTCAAAACTTTTACATCGAGAAATCACATATATAAGAAAGGCGGAATAAAGAATTATGAAATAAAGAAACTTTTTTGTCAAGGTGCTGATTGAATGGCTAGTATTAACATATTAAAACAAAGGATAAGAATCAACGATCCGAACACAAAACAATGCTCAAATGGGGAAAATCTAAATATCCAGAGCATTATTAAGGTACAGTGGAATATTACATAATTATTTTTTTAAACGATAATTAAATAAAATAGCATATGATTCTGTCAACGTGAAATTCCATGACACCAACACACATACTCTATTGAAGGTCTGAGATAACTCTCTTATGAACCCCGGCTAGTACATTGGCTTCCAGCTGTATATGCTGAGTTGAGCCATACAACATTTTGCTCACGTAGGGCTCTCCGAACACCCTGGCTTCCCACGTGACATCTAGTGACTTATATTCGGCCAACAGGTGCGCTAGTGTCTCCGGGACCAGGCTGCAATGCCGGCAGGTATGGTCCCTGTTGTTATCTAGCCTTTAGAAGTATGAGTCTATGGGGCAGTGCTCATTGCGCATCTGCGTCTCTAAACTCTGCTGTCTACGGCCTAACCCCCACCATGGGTCCTGTCTGTCAGGAGTAAGCAAATTTAAAAAGACGCCTCTGGCAGTCGCATTGTCTGCCATTGCCTGTACCACTTCGACCTGAAGTGATCCACCAGCCAGTTTTTTAATTCCAAAATAAATTATTGGTACTTCTGGTTGAGGCTGGGCAGTCTGGTTTTTGCCAGTGTGTCCGCTTTCTCATTGCCAATGATTTTGAAGTGACCTGGGATCCATTGCACTGTCACCTTGCCTACTATTTCACCGATTGTGTTCACGTCAATGATGACGTCAACTAGGTGAGTGGTACCTGCTCTCTTTCTCAAGATCTCGAGTGCAGATCCTGAGTCGGAGTACACGATCACATCGAGAACAACAATCTCCTACCTTTTCAACGTGTGATATTCTCTCTCAAAGGCCCTGTGTATAGCTACAATCTCCATCTCTTTCAACGTGCCATACACTCTCTAAGGCCCTGGGTACAGCATCAAGCCCCGTCCATTTCAACGTGTGATACACTCTCTCTATGGCCCTTGTATGGCCACAACCTCCATCCCTTTCAACGTGTCATACACTCTCTCTAAGGCGCTGTGTACAGCATCAAGCTCCGTCCATTTCAACGTGTGATCCATGTGTAGAGTTATCAGCTCCGTCTCTTTCAGCCTGTCATACACTCTCTCTAAGGCCCTTGTATAGCCACAAGCTCCGACCCTTTCAACGGGTGATCCACTCTCTCCAATGCCATGTGTATAGCCTCAAGCACGCATCAAAGTTTGATGCTGCTGTCCCACATGGCCCCGAGAGTTCCTCATTTGATGCCCCCCCCCCTTGCTGGGTACAGTAAGAACGCACCGTACCCAGCAGTTCTTTTTCTCAGATTGTTCTCAACATGTTCAGGGCTGCGCTTCGTAACTACTGCGTCAGTCAAGGCAAAATGTATCGAGGGAAGTGAAGGTTTTGCGTAAAACGGATTGACTAGGATTAGGGTCAGACAATCTCAATTGTAAGGAAGGTCAACTGTTCTCTCAATCTCCACGACCTGGTGGATGAATGAGGGCCTCTTTAGCCGCCAGCCCGCCATTCAGTTGTTCTGCATTTGGAACCACGGCTCCTTTTCGTTCAGCCGTCGGTACCTCTCAACGGTATTCAGTATTGCTTGTTCCTTCCTTATATCTAACGGCTCTACATTGGCTAAGACCTCTACAGCACCTCTAAAGCAGCTGTGGGTGTGGTCCTGAAAGTGCCACAGATGAATCTGTGAGCCTGATTCTAAACTCTGCTGTCTACCGCCCAGCCCCCACAATGGGTCTTGCCTGCTAGGATAGGCCTCTGGCAGTCGTATTGTCTGTGACACAGTATTCCACGTTACTATTTTAAACTTAATGGTATCGATTCCGCCTATAAACGGGTAGCTCTCTTAATATCTTTCATGTCAGTGAATAGCATTCTACTTCACGCGTAATTTTAGGTGTTAGTTGTTTTTTTCTCCCATATCCATTCTGTTGCCTTTATTTCTTAATGTCAGTTTTCATTTCTTTCAAGGACTTTTCTACAACGCCTAGTTCTAGATTGGTTCGACCACGTGATTTGTGTGCGTACAATGTTCACGTGACATGCCGTGATTAAAATAAAATTAAAATATATAAAGTTCGAGTTTACACATTAGAGTCGAACTCAGTGGCCTCATCAAACTGGGTGGTAACAAACAAGTACCTTTGCTTCCTATTGCTTCACCATTTGTTTGTGTTCCTACATCAAAGCTGTGCTATCAATGCTACATCTGTATTTACTATTGTACTGTCTACATCAAAGCTTGGCTAGCAATGCAGCACCTGTATTTCCTACTGTACCATCTACATCAAAGCTGTGCTAACGATGCAGCACCTGTATGTCCTATTTTACCGTCTACATCAAAGCTGTTCTAACAATGCAGCACCTGTATTTCCTACTGTACCGTCTACATCAAAGCTGTGCTAACAATGCAGCACCTGTATTTCCTACTGTACCGTCTACATAAAAGCTTTGCTAACAATGCAGCACTTGTATTTCCTACTGTACCGTCTACATCAAAGCTGTGCTAACAATGCAGCACCTGTATTTCCTATTGTACCGTCCACGTCAAACCGAGACTAACGATTACTTTGACTACGCGAGCTGATTAGGGTCAAGGGTCAACGATTGCCTCATCTCCAAGTGTTTGATGTTGTCGGGATTGAGCACTAGAGATAAAGAGGCCTCTAAAGTGTAAAGGTCAAGATGTCAAGGTTGCCCGGAAATGAGACTCGCGCGACGCTGGTCTGAGTCAATGCAGCCGGGCAACTAATCATTTTTATGAGCTGCCCTCTAAAATAATGTTGTACGGTCCCAAGCTGCCCTCTAACATAATGTTGGGTGGTGCCGAGCTGTCCCCAAACATAATCATGTTCGGTGCTGAGCTGTCTTGTAGCATAACGTTTTACCATGTAATGTTGCGTGGTTCCGAGATGTCTTCTAACATAATTTTGTATGGTGCCAAGCTGTCCTATAACATATTTTGTATGGTGCCGAGCTGACCTATAACATAATTTTGTATCGCGCCGAGCTGTCTTCTAAAATAATGTTGTACTGTGCCGAGCTTTCTTCTAAAATTATGGCGTATGGTGCCGAGCTGTCCTCTAACATAATGTTGCATGGTGCCGAGCTGTCTTCAAACATATTGGTGTATTGGGCCGAGCTGCTATGAAAGAGACCATATACCTATTTTATATACTTGTCTGGCATGGATCTTAAAAACAAATGCACAAATAGTGTTGGGCTTTTCACATACATAAGTATGCATCGATACGTCAAAAATCTACTGGGACTTAAAGCTGTCGCCAATGGGCTTGCTGTCAATCGTCAAAATCCGCTACATGGACTATAATTAAACTGAAAGCGGACAAAGCCTGACTTGATCAACAGAGACATTTGAATAAAACAATAGAAGAAGAAAAACAATTGGGGAAATACATTCCAAATGAATGTTTAATATTGTAGTGTCAAAAGAATGTGTGATTAATGCGTCTAAAAGTGGCCATGAGTATGTCCAAAACTGTGAATAATACGTCTTAAAGTATGAATAAAATGTTCATAAATGTGAATAATACGCTGAGAAGTGTAAATAATACGTCTGCCATTTACAAAGGAAAAACTTGACGTGAAATTTTGAAATTGTTCGCCCTCCACGGCAACAAACAAAAGAATGAAATACAACAAGATGGACAGGTTTCATTGGACTTAAGTATTCTCCCGATAGTGTGTTTTGTGTTGTTTGAGTTGTTCTCCGTTAGGCCTACAATATGTTCCGGGTGGACTTTGATCTTCCCGGTTGGACCGGGATCGTCCCGGCGTCCGGCTCATTTTTATTATTTTGTTCCCTTTTTCAATCCCAGTTCACATAACATGTAATTATTGTCCTCTCGATTTTGGGGTAGGTAGTCGTAGCCATTGTTAATATCAGAAATTGGTTGAAGTCGTAGTCATTGTTAAGACCATAAATTGTTTGAGGTCGTTGGCATTGTTAATATTAGATACTGGTTTCCATCAATTCCATGTTTAATTAAACTTATCTAAAGCTATACTTGCAATTGCTGTCATGTTTTAGCATCGCATGTTTCTGTATCTCTAGATGTCAATTTGATGTTTTAATTAATAAGAGGTCTGAGCTAAAAATAACTCTTCCCCTCGCCCCTCCTCCCAAACACAGATATATATTATATAATGATCTTAAGGGACATTATTGAAATTGCTGCCATGGGCAGCGCCCCCCCCCCCTCACCTCTCGCTCGGAATACGGTATGTTTCGGTTTCAAGCCCGACAATTATGACAAGCAAACTAACGCAGTTCAAAATTTAATTCAACTTCTCTCTTATCTGGTTACATTTCTTTTTAGGTCATTCCGATTATTTCCGGTTCTTCATTTTCTCCATCAATGCCCCCCCCCCCCACCTTTTAAACAACGTATCTCATAGTTTTTCTTGAACTAACAGGACAACGTGGGAACCACTCTAAAGACCTTTCTTTTTATTTATTTTATTTTTCATTTCTTTTTAGGTCATTCCCATTATTTCCCGTTCTTCATTTTCTCCCTCAATGCCCCCCCCCCCCACCTTTTAAACAACGTATCTCATAGTTTTTCTTGAACTAACAGGACAACGTGGGAACCACTCTAAAGACCTTTCTTTTTATTTATTTTATTTTTTTATTTTTTTAACTTTTACTCTTTAAAAAAAAAATTGTTAGCTTAATCTACACTCCTTGGAGTAAAAGTAAATATACTCTACTTCTTATAAGTGCGTCAGCAAATCTCATCTCGTGGCCTGGTGTTTTCTTGCGTTATCTGATGTGCGTCATCATTTACAGCGTTGGATTTTTCTCTAGACAAACCCACATCTGACCCTTACAAACAGACCACTGGTTGAGCAAATTAAAAGTACAAATGTCATGCTCTCAACTTGGCCAGAATTGAGTCAGGGTGGTGTAATTTACTGAAATGAACAAAGGGTTTCAGATCCAAAGTCAAACAGTGAAGCCGTAATTTCCTTATCACCTTCTCGCCACCTTCTTCAAAGGGGGATACTTCCCGTATCGAAGTCCGAAAGCATTTACAGCGTATAAATGACACGAGAAATGATGTAATATTTTCATGTGTGCCTGAAGTAGCAGTGCGCATTAACTCTTAGTGAACATCAAATCTCAGTGTGCATCACATCTCCATTCGCATCAAATCACAATGTACATAAACTCTAAGTGTACATCAAATCTCAGTGTACATCAAGACTCATGGTGCATGGACTATCATTGTACATTCAAGGCTCAGTGTGCATTAATTATCACTAGAGCATCAAATCTCAGTGTACATTATCTATCATGGTGCATCACGTCTCAGCGTACATTATCTATCATGGTGCATCAAGTCTCAGTGTGCATTATCTATCATGGTGCATCAAGTCTCAGTGTACATTATCTATCATGGTGCATCAAGTCTCAGTGTACATTATCTATCATGGTGCATCAAGTCTCAGTGTGCATTAACCATTAATAGAACATCAAATCTAAGTGCACATCAGTGTATATCAAATCTCAGGTTACGTTAAATATGAATAGAACATCAAATCTCAGTGTACATTATCTATCATTGTACATCAAAGCTCTGAGCACATCAACGTTTCTTATGCATTAACTCTCTTTGTTCCTCAACTGATGTGCAGTTTCCTAAAGTGGTCACACTGGAGTTGCTGGAAGGCTCTGCAACATTGCTCAACTTTGTACATAATCTTTTGGTCAAAGTGATTACACTATGTACATAATCGTTTGGTCAACGTTACCAAACTGTGTACATAATCTTTGGGTCAACGTTACCAAACCGGTTACAAAATCGTTTGGTCAACGTGACTAAATTACCCACATAAACGTTGGGTTAACCAACATATCATAGAAAGTAGCACTCAACAATAAATCTAACGAAGTATAAATTACTAGGCCTGGGTGAATGTCTGAGTGAAACAATTCGACCAAAATATCCCAAGGGTTTGCATCTTTACAATGTATGAGTGAAACAATTCGACCAATATATGACAACGGCTACAATGTCAGAGTGAAGCAATTCACCCAATATATACAAAGGGCTTGCGTCACTACAATGTCTTAGTGAAACAATTCGACCAATATAGCACAAGGGCTTGCATCACTACAATTTTTGAGTGAAACAATTTAACCAATAGATCCCAAGGGCTTGCATCACTACAATGTCTGAGTGAAACAATTTAACCAAGATATTACAAGGATTTGCATCACTATAATTTTTGAGTGAAACAATTCAACCAATATACCAGGGTTTGCATCACTACAATGTCTGAGTGAAACAATTCAACCAATATATCCCAAGGGCTTTCGTCACTACAAAGTCTGAGTGAAACAATTCAACCAATATATCCCAAGGGTTTGCATCACTATAATGTCTGAGTGAAACAACTCAACCAATATACCCCAAGGGTTTGCATCACTACAATGTCTGAGTGAAACAATTCAACCAATATATCCCAAGGGCTTTCGTCACTACAAAGTCTGAGTGAAACAATTCAACCAATATATCCCAAGGGCTTGCATCACTACAATGTCTGAGTGAAACAATTCGACCAAAATATCCCAATGGCTTGCTTAACTGCAATTTCTGAGTGAAACGATTCAACCAATATATACCATTCGCTCTCATCACTACAATGCCTAAGTGAAACAATTCAACCAATATATCCCAAGGGCTAGCGTCACTACAATGTCTGAGTCAAACAATTCAACTGATATATCCCAAGGGCTTTCATCACTACAATGTCTGAGTGAAACAATTCGACCAATATATCCCAAGGGTTTGCATCTTTACAATGTCTGAGTGAAACAAATCGACCAATATATCCCAATGGTTTGCATCACTACAATGTCAGATTCAAACAATTCAACCAATATATCCCAATGGTTTGCATCACTACAATGTCAGAGTCAAGCAATTCAACCAATATATCCCAAGGGTTTGCATCACTACAATGTCTGAGTGAAACAGATCGACCAATATTTCCCAAGGATTTGCATCACTACAATGTCTGAGTGAAACAATTCAAATAATATATCCCAAGGGTTTGCATCACTACAATGTCCGAGTGAAACAATTCAACCAATATTTCCCAAGGGCTTGCATCACTACAATCTCAGAGTCAAACATTTCAACTAATATACCCCAAGGGCTTGCGTCACTACAATGTCTGAGTGAAACAATTCGATAATATATCCCAAGTGGTTGCATCACTACAAAGTCTGGACGAGACCATTCGACCAACATATCCTAAAGGGTTGCACCAAGTTCGGTATGCAATGACGCTATCCTTACATATTTTGTTGAATGCAACCGCAAGAAAAGCGTGGCAATACTTTTAGGCGTTAACTTACAGATCCAACAAAAACGGATTCAACAAATAATTTTAGCGCTTTAAAAACAACAAGGAGCAAGCGCCATTAGCCTTGTTATTGCGATTTCATGGCCAAACATTTCCTTGCCTCGGCTCCCAGATTTACGGCTTTACATGTAAACGTTGAGTGCATCAGTTCATGGGGGTCACAGTGGACGGCCGCCCAGTCATCGACGAATTTGATTGGCTGAAATAAACACAGTCACAAAACTGCCATTCAGACATCCGCTTAATCATTTTTCTAGGTCAAGACGATAAAAATCCTTGTGGGGTGCTAAGTGGTCAGGACGATGGATTTTCAACCAGATCGACCAGATAAAATATGTTTTCAAATAAGGAGGTTAACGAAATACAATTTCTTCCTTGTTAGGTGCTAAGTGGTCAGGACGATGGATTTTCAACCAGATCGACCAGATAAAATATGTTTTCAAATAAGGAGGTTAACGAAATACAATTTCTTCCTTGTTAGGTGCTAAGTGGTCAGGACGATGGATTTTCAACCAGATCGACTGGATATAAATATGTTTTCAAATAAGGAGGTTAACGAAATACATTTTCTTAAACTGTGAACTTTCAACATAGTGCTTCCCTGGTTGATTCTCAAGATGGTTTCATGACCAGATATTGAACAGGTGCAACTACAGTTTAACATAGGTATACAAAATATTGGGTTCATAAACTTGATTTATCAGAAATGTTCCAAGAGTTTGAAGAAACATAATGACTGAAATACACAGAAAAAGTTTAACATATAAATAATATCGTATTACTTTAATGATCCAAATAAATGGAAATGTATGTCGCTTACATCGCAAATTATTCCTTTTTTTCCGATGCATACACATTCTTGCCAAGACAACAGTTTTAAACTAGAACATTTTAAACACAAGACGCCCAAAGTATCTATAAAGCGCAAAACACAGCTGTCATTCGCCATACCACCCAACAATCCTTTAATTAATTACTTACCCTAAACATTTTTCTAAGGAAATCCTCAGCGTTATTACGCCTAAATTTTGTTGACAGACCCCTTAGCATATCAAATATTTGAGAACCCATCGATTATACAAAGTGCACATTCATAATTAACGCTCATCAAACGTAAACGCATTTTGATGAATAACCAATTTTAAAATACATTTGTCGCTCAACGGTCCACCATTAAACTGGCGTCATAAAACCCTCTATGAACGCCTTAATTGTTCTCTTATCAAACACGCCAAGCCCAAATCCAATTTATGAGAGCACGTTGTTTGAGTAAGATTTGAACATTCGTCCAATCCGGCACCAACGGGCACAATTTTTAAAATGTTTTTGGCTCGGCTGTTTGGCCCTTTCAAGGGCTAATTTACTGCCCGGGCGTAGGCTTTGATTTATTCCCCTTTCTAGTGGGGATTTTGATCGATTGTTTGTAGTTTCTTCCACCTTTTTTAATCTTTCCTTTTTTTTTTGGTCACAATCAATCTGTAAATATTAGGTTTTTAATTGGTTTTTCTGCCTTGTCGATTCAAGAAAGTACACTTTTCAGGGAGCCAAAATGGCGTTGCTTGACCTTAAAAAAAAATGTTGAAAAATGCTTCACAACCGTCATGGAGGTCTTTGAGGTGATTATGGATCCAATCTAAGGCATTGATGATCATATGTGGACCTCCAATCAAGGATCACTTGGTCAAGAGTGGACCTATAATCTAGGTTCATGTTGGTCATAGGAGGACATCCAATCTAGGGCCATTTTTGTCATAAAAGGAACTCCAATCTCGGTCCACGTTGGTCAAGAGTGGACCTCCAATCTAGGGGCCATGTTGGTCATAGTATGACATCCAATCTAGGACCACTTTGGTCAAGAGTGGCCCTCCAATCTAAGTTCATGTTGCTCACAGGTGTACATCCAACCTAGCGTCATGTATATCATGTGTGGATTGCCAGCTTGCGAAAAAAATTTGGGACCTTAAGAGAAAGATTAACTTTATTCTGAGAAAACTTCCGTACCTGTAGTAGATAGTGATTTAACTTCGCTTTGTTCTATACCCCAATCAAGAATGATGAACATGCCTATGAAAATGAAAAAAACAACAACAACACATTTTTATTAAATTAGATATCTAGAATTTTAAAATGTAGCTTTCAAATTTCTACAAAATCGGTTCTTAATATACTGCTCAGCTACAATGCTAGTTTTTAAACAGTTTTTCTTACCCTATAAATTATGTTGATACATTTTTTTTAAAAATTGATTTTAAATTCAAGAATACCCTTCAATATGAACCTGGCTTCGCTGAAAAAGTCTCAACCTCTGAACAGGAATGACGCCAGTGCCTTTGTAGGACATACCAGTTTGATTACGTGACTCACCACTTCAAGCAATTTCCAATAAAGGCTTACCGTCTAAATGGTGTCTTATGAGTGTTTGTCTCAATCTCTACTGCAACGTTTCCCACACTTGCTGCCATAAGATAATTGTTATCACGATACTATTTGTTCAACATTTATGTTTCACCACAGGCCTTGATTTCATTATAGTGAGGAATATCTTACAACACGACAGTATGTGTACTTCGTTGTGAGACACACTCAATAAATTATTTATAGTTCAGTATAGCGGGGAGGGGGGGAGAATTTAACAAGCACATTTATTGAAGACATCTTCCATAATAAACCCGGACTTCTTTCCAAAGAAACATTGTTACGCACTGGCTTCTATTGTGAGAAATTAATCTCTTATTTAAAGTTATTGTCTCGTTCAAACAGTGCATAACAAAGGACAATACCATAGAGAGATGCAGTAGCAAAAATACGACACCCGAAACAGTTTGCTAATTACAATTAATAAGATTTATTTAAGTATTAACATAATTACTAAACAAAAGGAATATAATCCCCATCATCAACTCAAAGATTATGGTAGATTTTGTACCGGTACACATTTAGTACAATGTGCCAATTAATAACGTACAATGATAAATGAAAATAAACACATATGAGTACACAAAGGATAATACACTTGTCTCGTGAAGTTAAAAATATCTATCTGAATCTCTGTCCTTAATGTTCTCTGAACCCCTTATATATGCAGCGTAAGACGCATTCCAGAAACGATTTAGACATTGTTTACCTTTCTTTAACACCCCCAAACGTTCAACCAAATTCTATTAGAACAGATTAGTTTTGTTTAATTTGTGGCGGCTGAAAACACGCCAAGATGAAAGGAAATAGGCCACGCCCAATAAGAACATAGCCTAATTTTGGGGTCAAGTAGAGTTCACGGCCCTGGGAAAGTGTGACGTAAACACGTCATACATAACAGACATACGTCATTGAAAGTCTATGTTCTCTTAAATTGAGACATACTTTATTGAAAGCCTGTATTCTCTTAACTTGAGGCATAATTCATTGAAAGCCCATATTCTCTTAACTTGAAACATGATTCATTAAATACCAAAAGCTCCTTACATCGAGACATTATTCACAGCACACTCGCATTTACTCGAAGCGGTTTCATCATATACTGGATATCGGCTCTAATTATTTTTCTTCTCTCAATTTTTTCTTTCCACGGCCACTCCAGCCACTTCCTGCTAAACCTGTTCACTCCATCTTCTTCCCAGCAGCATCATTAGTGATCAAGAGAATGGATCTGATCGATCCCATTACGTGGACATCTGTCAATTTCTCAGGTGCTCCATGGATTATTGATACGGCTCGTCCTCCTATTTACCCGTTGTCCCACTTTGCACGGGTCTTTACCTGGGTGGCTGTTGTTTCAGCTGACTGGTTCAGGCGTAAATATAATAGGTTATACATGGATCCCCCCCCCCCGCCACACACACACACAAACACAACTTGTAAGGCCCTATTCTTCAAATATGGATTTTGCCTTTGTTGAATTTTACATTTGACGCATAGTATCCAAATCGCTTATGGATTGATGGTGCGTTGTCACTGGACTCTTACCAGTCCCTGTAGATTAGAGCTCTAATAAAGACAACTGTGTTACATATTTTAAGACTAAAAGTTGGAAAAAACTTTTCTAGTATTCATGTGTTGGAGAAGAACACTTGGCACAACCAAAAACTTTGCTTATTACCACTGAGATGTTATTTCAACGACGCACTAATTTCTTGGCATATGACCAAGAACACTTTCATCATAGAATTTAATACACATAATAATCTGAATTGGTTTTTTGGACAAGACGGTCCATGATTAGCGGGTTTATCAAACATTTAATGCCTCAATTGCTCAAGTCAATATCTCTTACATAAAAATTACAGAATGTAATTTAAAAAATCATATTTTGGAGCAGATGTCAGCAATTTTAAAAAAAAATTTAATTCCAATTAGCAGTTTTATATTGTAAATGCGTATCCCATTCAAAAATCAATCATTTGTCATTTTGCTCATTTAACGATTTCTTTGTTAATGATCCAGCATTGACCCTTTACAAAACGGATGGAAACGCTGCTGATAGAAATAAATGAAGATATCCTCTTCACCTGACAAGCTCTCTGTCAAAGATTTTATCGCAGTGGACAGTGGCAGATCGAGTTTAAAAAAAAGAAAAGAAAACATTGATGAGGGCGCTCCACATCAACAAAGAAATCGCCATGACACAGAAGGCCATTGTCCGCCCATTTTTAACGATTTCATCTCCTCATTATATGTTCACGTTGGCTACGCCTTTGATTACGCCACTGGAAGCGGATATGATTTTCCCCCAGTCCTACTAACACTATCCTCCCATTTTCATCGGCGTGTCCCCGTGTCGAGTACACACGTGCGTCGGGACGGTAATTTCGCATAGGAATGGTGCAGAGAGTTCCGCTTGTTGTGTTGAAAAGGTTATTGGGTGATAGATTGATTAATTGACCGGGCCTGCAGCGCGTACCGTGCTGGGATTAGAGTTTTACACCCCCAAAACATCGATTACGTCCTCGTCAAGCCTCGATAATGAACAAAATCGCGTTGGCAGACCGGAAGTGGAAAGACGGAGGTTGAGATCGGTAGAAAATAAAAATTGCAGGTTAAAAAAAAATTATGGTCTTAGGTTTTATATAAGGGGAAAAAACAAAGTTTAAAATTGATTAGTTGACATGGGTGACATACGAGGCTGGGAAGGTTATGGTAGAGAACCTAATAAAATGAGATTTTAAAAAAAAAACAACAAGGAGTGGGGAATCTTTGTTTGAGAAACTAGACGCTAAAGAAAAGTTAAAGATCTTATAAGTCAGCAGATGTCGCTCACCGTTGACCTGGGTGATGGTCCTTTGCAGAATTGAATTCAACTAATTAACGCTGAGTATTTTTTTTTTTTTACAGAATCAGCGCATGCCTTTGTTCCCTCCACCATTTAGTATTGTAATTTCACTGTATCGTTGGTATTGTCTCCCTTTCACTGTATCTCTGGCATTGTGTCCCTTTTATATCACTTGAGGACACAGCTACATAATCCGTTACAATGCCCTTTACCTTGACCGACTACAATGAACTACCTTGAGTGAATACAATAACTACATTTACTGCTTACAATGAGCTATCTTGACGACTACAATGAACTACCTTGAGTGAATACAATAACCTACATTGATTGCTTACAGTGAGCTCTCTTGAACGACTACAATGAACTACCTTGAGTGAATACAATAACCTACATTGACTGCTTACAATGACCTATACCTTGACTTACTACAATGACCTAACATTACTGGTTACAATAACTTCATTGACCGATTAAAATGTCCTCCCTTGTTCGATGACATTGAGCTATCTTGACAGAACACAATAACCCACCTTGTCCGATCAGAATGCCCTACCTTTACCGATTACAATAACTTCCTTGACCGATGACAATGTCCTACCTTGACCGACTACAGTGAGTTATCTTGACTGATTAGAATTGTAGCCGTGCCGAGTAGTGAGTGGTTAGTTGGTGGCGATGTATTTTAAGCTTGGTTCGCAAATTCATCAAAAATCCCTTGCTGAGAACAATTTATTTGAGAGTATGTTAACCTGAATTATAAAAAGGAAACACGAAAAAAAAAAAGCTGTGGAAGACAAAGACCAATATGAAAAGATCTGATAGACCCGTGGAATGTCTAAGAGCTAACGTTCTTTTCTACGAGTCGTCGCTATATATTCAACGTGAGCGGGTCCCAGAGCGAACCTACCTGATATAGGACACTCATTGGGAACGCTGAAATTGGTGTCACGAGTTGGTCACGAGATGGTCATTGACCATGCATGACTGACCAAACAAGAGGTTAGGGCGCTGCACCAAGCGCTGTGCTACTTTAATTTTGGTGGCTGTTTGCGTCTTATGGTATAGCCCGAGGTTTACCCACAGCTTTCAAAGTTAAAGTCAGAGAGTATCTTTTATATATATTATTCATGTGGTATGTCTGCTTCCATTTCCGGAAGCCGCGCAAAATACATTTCCCGATAACTAAGCTAAATGATTTTTTTGAAAAGTAACACAACTTCATATGATGTGTACTGTTTTCTTTTCGGAAACTGAAAAAATCTCAATTTAAATAAGGTGAAATAACTATTCGGTTTAAAAGTGTTTCGGACATCGGAATATTAACATAGTTTCTGGGTGTGAAATAAAAAGTGTGCAGTAATGTATCATGGGGGGAAAGGGGGGGGGGCAGCAAAATTTGGGATTCTTAAAAGTGCGTTACTTGACTTCATGTTTTGTCAAGTAACTTTAGTAGATGGGAAGTTCACGCATTGCTGCCGCCAATGTTTTGCGAGCTATAACTAGTGTTACATTACTAGTCTTGTGGCACCTGCCCACACATTGAATGAACGAGGAAGATTTTTCATTTATAAAACGAAATAACGAAGTGTCATAACTTTTTTAACCTTTCAATTTTTCTTCAATAGAGTTTGCATGTTATGTTTCTTCAAGAGCTTTCAAATACTCAAAGTTTTTCTTGTTTTTCCATCTGGTATATACACGAATAAATCAGAAGATTTTTCGACACGAGAGCAGGCCACATACATCTGTCCATGGGCGAAGCATGGGTTTTCCAAATTTAGTCCGCAAACTTGTAGCGATTGTTCCTGTGCTTTGTAGATAGTCATTGTAGACGCGTGTCGCATCGGAAACTGTAGGCGTTTGAATTCAAATTGCATATCTTTTGGAATCATTGGGGTGAATGGGAAAAGTACATCACCTAGTTTAAATTTTCCATTTAAAATAGTAACTTCAATGGAACCAATTTCGGAAGATTCATTTGAAAAAATGTAACGTACCTAATGCTTCGATATCAAAGTGCGTTTCTCGTTGCAAATCAAGAGCGAAAAGTTTTTTTGCAGATCGATTCCGAGAGGTAATTCTCAACTCATGAATCATCAATCGATATGAATAATATTTCATGGCACTGTCTTTCTTATTCGAATTTCTCAATTTGATATCAAAATGATATCCATCTTCTCGTTGCCAAAATAAAATGGGATATTGCAATCAAACGTATGAGCAATGAGTTTCTGAGACTCGCTGAACATCAACACTTCTGTGATGAAGAATTATATCACTTGAGTTAAAATCTTTGCCAACTATAATGATCGCCACTTCATCAATTGTTGGTGCATTGTATTGTCTTTCATGTTGGCCGACAGGTTTTTAGTCTGCTCTAACTATGACTTTGTATTCATCAGTCGGCATCTTTTCAAGTGCAACTCTATACATTTGAATTAATGCGTTGTGTTGCAAAAATGAAGTTTGCATTGCAGCGACGATTTCTCGTTTAGTGCCCATATTGATATGACAACGTTGATCGATTTGCTCATCAGTATTCCCCATGAAATCATTTGAAGACATTTGTGATCTGTGTTTGGCATTGGCATCAGAGATCCTACACGATGGTGAATTTGGCCTTTCACTTTACTTTAAATGTTGGCTTGTAATTCTCGCGCACGATATTTGTTGCACCGAACGATGTCATTTGGAAACATGAATTGCATTTGCGTATGTTTGCCAAGAAATGTTTCGATTGGCTATTGTCACCTGATACCAACAATGATAACGGTTTTGATGGTGAATGTAATTCTCACACGTTAGGATCTCCCATCTTTTTACATGAAAACCTCGCACAATAGGTACGTTCATTGTTGGCAGGAGATTTCCAGTTGTATTGTTTCTTATTAATTTATAAATCGTAAATTCCAGCGGTAAAAAAATTACTATAGTTCAATATCTACGCTGTCAAGTGTGTTATTTAATTACTTGAGAAACCATCGATTGGTGTAAAATGTATTTACATAACACAAAACAACTCCGAAATTATAAGACTCTATTCAAGAAATATTCTAATTTAAAAAAAAAAATCGCGATTTCGATGTCATTTCGATTCTAAAATGCGTCACAAAATTCAAGCTTATTTATACACATAACAAAAATACTCTCTACACTAAAAATGTAAAAACGTGTTTTCTCTGCTTTACTACAAATGTGTCATTTGTTCAAGGGCGGTAGTGTTGATATCTTCGTTATAAATTATATTGATGAAGCTCATTTAAGAAAATAAATTGAATTTAGGGTCCCCAGCCCTAATTGGAATATTGTACAATGGATGTACTAAATGTGAAAAATTTGCCGGCGCATTCAGCTACTTCCACACATGCAATAGCTCTGTTTGAAATTATAGTTTCAAAGCACTTAGAAGAAAATATAAAATTAGGGTCACTGGCCCAAACGGAAATTTGTAAAATGTTTTTTTTTTTCTAATTTAGAAAAATTTTCGGTAGTGCGCATTTCACTTGACCCAGTTTGATCACAATCAAATGAATGGTATAGAAATGCATAATATAATTATATAGATAATAGAAGTATGGAAAACGAATTTAGGACCCCCCTCCACAAATGGAATGTTATAGAATTGTTGTATTACTTCAGAAACCTACTTAATATGTAACACACTCAATTTAATATCACTATTTGTATTTGATTAAAAAGCTATCCATTCATGCTTTAGCTCTGTTTGAAATTATAGTTGTATAGCTTAAAATTATAGTTGTATAGCTTATATAGAAAAAACGAACATAGGACCCCTGGCTAAAAACGGAGTATTTTAAAATGGTTGTAATCATTTAAGAAACCTTTGCGGGCGGGCGCACTCACAACATATCTCTACAATTTTATCGTATTCTAATACAGTAGAGGAGCGCATACGGAAATTATTTTTATAAAGCTCCTAATGTAAGGAGAAAAACACGAATTTGGGGCCAATTCCAAAAAAAACTGAATATTTTAGAAGGGTTATAATGGCTTAGAAAAATGCTCTGGCTTATGGACATCAACTCATCTCAGTTTTATCGCAATCGCTTGAATGATGTAGGAGCGCATACGGTTTGAAATTATATTTATATAGCTCACTTTGTAAGAAACAAACATAGGGCCCCTGGCTCAACACTGAATATTTTAAAACGGTTGTAGTAATTTAAGAACCTTTGTGGGCGATAGAACAACATCTCACTAAATTTTTATCGCATTCTGAAAAATGGTATAGGAGCGCATAGAAAATTATTTTTTACAAAGCGCATATAAGAAAAAATAAGTTAAACCCAGTTACTTACGTTATGTTTATAGATAACAACTCGTCAAAGTTTTGTCGCAATCGCGTGAATGGTGCAGGAGCGCATACGGTTTGAAATTATATTTATATAGCTCGTATAAGAAAAAAACATAATAAGGCAGCTGGCTAAAATTGGAATATTTTGAAAAGTTTATAATAATTTAAAATACTTTGCGGCTGTGCTTCAAAACATCTCACCAAAGTTTTAAGTTTTATTGCAATCGGATAAATGGCGTAGGAGCGCATATGAAAATTATTTTTTACAAAGCTCATATAAGAAAAAATACGAATTAAAGTAAAATGAACTGGCGCATGGACAGCTTACTAAGTTTTGTAGCAATCGCATGATTGGTGTAGGAGCGCATACGGTTTGAAAATATATTTATAAAGCTCATATTAGGAAAAACGAATATGAGGCCCCTGGCTCAAAAATGAATACTTTAAAACGGTTGTAATAATTTAGAAACCTATATGGACATACTTGCAACATCTCACCAAAGTTTTATCGGAATCGGAAAAATGGCGTAGGAGCACATATGAAAATTATTTTTTACATAGCTCATATAAGGAAAAATACGAATTTTAGGGCCAACGGCCAAAAACAGAATATTTTTAAAAGTGTTTAAATAATACAGTAAAATGCATTTGCGTATGGACAACAACTCACTAAGTTTTGTAGCAATCGCATGATTGGTGTAGGAGCGCATACGGTTTGAAAATATATTTATATAGCTAATATTAGGAAAAACGAATATGAAGCCCCTGGCTCAAAACTGAATATTTTAAAACAATTGTAATATTTTAGAAATGTTTATGAACAAGCTCGCAACATTTTAACAAAGTTTTATATGAATCTGATAAATGGCGTAGGGGCGCATGTGGAAAATATTTTTACAAAGCTCATATTAGAAAAAAAAAGGAATTAAGGGCTAACAGCTAAAAACAGAACACTTGATAAGATTTTTAATATCTTAGTTAAATGGCCGGTTTTGTGGAAAACAACTGTTCAAAGTTTTGTCGCAATTGCTAGAATGGTGTAGGAGCGCATACGAGACATACAGACAGAGAGACATACAAACATTCATTTTTATATATATAGATAAGTGTTTTGATGACCTTCAACCTTGATGCCCTAATGATGGCTACTGGTTCTGTTCATGCACTTTTTTTCACTTCGCCCCTACTGGATGTAACATATCATATAAAATAATAATAATAATAATAATAAAGTTCATTTAAAAAACACGCTTCATCCCCAAAGGCTCGAAGCGTGGTACGAAGTCAACAAAAAACAGATCTATAATTTACCACATTTAAAACAAACGCAACACTACAAAAACTAATTACAAGCATTCAATGGCAAAGTCTTTCTAGCCATTTCAACCATAAGCAACACAGCCAATATGCATTAACTGGAAAATAAGGTAGACAATCATCCCAGAAGGTGTTTGCGAAATAGATGTGTCTTTAAATCGGTTTTAAAGGACTCCAGTGTCTGGTTGTTTCTGAGATCGACAGGAAGGGCGTTCCCAATTGTTGGACCAGCAAATGCGAAAGTGCGCTTTCCGTAAGTCTCAAGGCAAACACGTGGTTTCGAGAGTTTGCCACTATCGGATGAGAAGATAACACTTTTTTCTCGTATGACAAATACCCGGACTCGGACTCGCCTGGTATTGTCTCAAAATACTCGGACCCGGACCAGACGTTGAAAAAACTGCACCCGTCTTAGCCCTGATTTATACTATGAAAATTGTGTGCATATGATGGGTATGTTCATCTGGGAATTTAGGGACTGCTTTCCAGCACCAGTTTTACATTCACATATTCCAAAGCTTCAAAGAATGTTTAAAAAAATATATTGCACAAAACATGGAAGATACGGGAAAATGCTACCATAAGTAAATTTATCATAGGCAAAAAGGTAATGTACACCACTATCAGCCTTAGAAAGAAATATACCCCCCCCCCAAAAAAAAAACAAAAAAAAAAAAAAAAAAAAAAAAAAATAAATTTATCAAAGGCAAAAAGGTAATGTACACCCCTATCACACTAAGAAAGAAATATACCCCCCCCCCCAAAAAAAAACAAAAAAAAAAAAACACAAAAAACACAAATAATGATTTGTGTTTTATGTTAGAAAATAACACAATAGCTCTGTCGTGTCTTATATGTCCACCATTGGCAGTATTGTATGATTTTACCAATGTCTTTAAGACAACTACTTGATCTTTCGAACATTTATGGCAAGCAGTTTTCATACAAAATGAATGATCATAACATCTATTTTTGCAAACCTTTCAACCGGGTATTGCTGATGAAAGGCGTTGAGAACGACTTTTGAAATACGTTGGGACTTAATGATGAAAGACATGGGACATACTGGCGAAATGCGTTAGGACTTATTGATAAAACTGGTTGGGACTTATTAATGAATGGCCTTGGGACTTACTAATGAATGACATAGGGACTTACTGGTGAAATGCGTTAGGACTTACTGATGACATGCAAAGGGACTTACTGGTGAAATGCGCTGTAATTTACCGACGAAAGGCGTAAATAATCTTCTTGCGCTATGATCTCTATTTGGAGCACATTAATAACCGTGGCCCTTTTTTTAAATAAAATATTTTTTTTACAACTTTCCTATCTCACCTTGTAATAACATTTGTCGTCTCTAGGGACTCTGACATGGTACTTAAGATTAAAATTCTTTTTTTTTTCTCCTTTAAGTCATAGCAAGCAGCGGTCAAGGCATTCGGACGTTTTCCCAACGACTGGCGTGATAACAGCGTCAACGGTTTAGATAACATTACCTGGCACAAACCTCGGCGCACGTGTCCCCTCGCGCGTGTTTAACTTAAGACGAGGAGAAAAAATGTGGGAAAATTGGCCGAGATGGGAGCTAACGTGACCAAATTGGCGCGCGAGTTAGCTATCATCGCAGACGGGAGATCAGCCCCGGGAATAAGTCCCGTGGATTCGGTCTCATTAGACGCCCTAATTGTCGATAAACAGCCATGCCCGGAGCGTTATATACAAAAGAAAAAATGTATTTGCTCTTTGTGCGAGTTTTTGAATGAGGCAGGGATGTATGTGTTGTTGTTTTTTTTAAATTCCTACTTGAAATATAGTGTAACAAAAATTAAGCTTGCACAAAAACACATTAAGAAGCTGCAATCTACAATGAACTCATTTGTTTTAAACAGCGCAGTGATTTAGAATTTGAAATTGAAATAGACAAAATTAATTGTTTAAAATTTGTTATTAATTTCAAATTGAAAAAAATAAGGCTGAAATACAGAATAATATGTAAAGTTAAAAATTCTCAGAATTTTAATAGCTGGAAGACATTAAATTTTTAAAATTTATACATTAAAAAAAATAAATAAACAAATCTCTCTATATAAAATTAATATTTATTTTCATAATGAAATGTTTTCAATTTCCTAGATTATTATTTTTTGTAATATTTTTTTGTTTTATTAATTTTGTTTTTATTTGGGTAAATCATTAATCATCGCCAGAAAAAAACAGAAAAAATATTTTGCACGACACGTCAATACAGTTCTTTTCAATGTAACATTAAATTTAAAAAAATAGAAAGTTAACATTGTAGCTGGAAATTCAAATGGCTCTTAAATGCAAAATTCACGCACCGAGTACGCATGCGTAGTAATGCACCGGAAATGAATGACACAATGGCGCAGTCTGCAAGCGGCTTGTACGGAGGTTGAAGCGGAAATGGCGGAAGCGAATCTGGATTAAATTATATGAAGCGAATTAAGACGGAGAAGTGCTGGCCAGTGGATAGAAAAGCGACTGGATTATGATTGAGATGTTTTTGTTTTCTTTTTAAATAAAACATAAATTGTGGGCGTTTCGCAAGCTGAAAGGACCGCTTGAAGAAGATTCTTCCATGCAACGCAACGCTGTGTGGGGGTGGGAGGTGAAATAATGAGTGGCAAATTTTAATTAAATGAAGACAAAGAATATATTGCCTTCAAAAACTGTCATTACGTAGAATCTTTTAGCTTTTCTGAATAGTATATGTATATCATATATATATATATAAGCAACTATCCCCTGCCCGTGGTGCCAGAGATTATTCCGATCATAGATCGGACTAGCAAGCCACCTACGAGATCACCGTAACCCACTCTCCCACCTAACCGGATGACTCGATGGTACTAGTCAATTTCGACTGACGAACAGCATATATATATATATATATATATATATATATATATATATATATATATTTATATTTATTTATATATATGAAAATTGTCGTTTTGTGCGTTTTTTCCACTAAGGTTTTTACATGGGTTGATGGATCTTGACCAAACTTGGTACATATATCCAGCATTATCCGGATAGCACAAATGTCGCTTTTCCTCTTTGAGCTATAAAAAAAAAATTACAACACATACTCCTAAATGGATAGATGGATCTTGACCAGACTTAGTACAAATACATTTGATTATCCATATTTAAATACCGAAGAGTACTGAACTCTTAATATCCATTCATCTGGGGCCGTGGCGCCGTTTCATTGGTCCTAATATACGCTGTATAAATATCATTAGGCTTAGACAACACTATAGTGTCTAAGTGAGTTTATGTAAGAAGGCGTAGCATGGTAGCAATACCCTTCATTGTCAGTGTTGAAATATTGGTGGATTTAAAGCTAAGAATATCCAAACTAGAATTTTCCCAAAAGTTCAATAACTTCACTATATATATATATATATATATATATATATATATATATATATATATATATATATATATATATATATAGTGTTGAAATATAGGTGGATTTAAAGCTAAAAATATCCAAACTAGAATTTTCCCAAAAGTTCAATAAATTCACTATATATATATATATATATATATATATATATATATATATATATATATATATATATATATATATGGCATTATTAAAAAGAACTTCAACTTAAATGTACTATAGTTATAGTAGTTCAATTAGTTGTATAATTTTTTTCTGTATTCGAAAAAAATTACTTAGAAAAGACATTTTTACACGTTTCGAGGAGGATATTAAATGTAATCTAGACTGTTCCAGAATATTCTATATTGCTCTATAATGGTATCAAACAGCTTTTTGAAATGTAAGTTTAGTTCTATTCCTATCTATATTTGCCTGGGGATTTTCTCTTAACATGCCCCTCATAATCCTACCGGGAACTAATTCCCAACGAGGAACAGGATCCTAAACGAGGAACAGGATCCTAAAGGGGAACGAGGAAACTGGAACCCAACGGTAACGCATTGCCATCGAGTCACGGAATCAAATAGGGATCCTATCAGCAAACGGGACCGCTTTGGAGAAGAGGATGCCACCAGTGTAGGGATCTAACCGGGATCGCAATCCCTTCGGATAACGGGATACCATCGGAAAATGGGATTTCATCATTTTCATTTTGATAGGAGAGAAATAACATTGAATTTCTTGCTCATCCTCAGTAGTCAACGAAATATGTGAGCAATATCAAGGGAAATTAACCGCAATAACTAATCTATCTATTTACGAAATGAGCAACTCGAATTATGGCCTATAGTTTTTAACCTGTTAGGAAGATATTGGCAATAATAATAAACAGTAACGATTTTAACTTTGATGAAATTTACGAAAACACATTTTTCAGAATCATTTGCCAAGAGTCATAATTACTTTTAAAATCTTGAAGCTTTTGACTGACATCGTTCAGCGTTCCTACTTTTAGTTAGCATGGAGTACAAACCTAAAAGTGGCATGCCGTGTCTTTCTAAATGTGGTATTTATTATTGTTCGTCGTCGAGGATCGACGAGGACCATCGATTCGTCTGGTGACTGATGACTTGCGCGGATGACTTTGTTTAAAGTGAAGAAGAGTTGCGCGGCGTCTACCTCACTCTCTCGTCCGAGCCCACCATATCCAGTGGCAAGACCCCACGTCAAGACGACCAGGGATGGGTTCGGTTGCAGGAATTTTGTCATTGCTTGCGCCTTACGGGACTCCAACTCCGGGTTTGAATTCAGAGTCTAAATGTGGTACAGATTTATTTACTTACATTAGGTTAGTGTACCCAAATATTTTAAATTTTAAGCGTAAAGCCAAATCACTAATGTTTTGTACAGTTAAAAGCTATGCGACACAGCAAATTATTACGCCTAAATTAGCAGGTGTGCAATAATACTCTACCTTTTGCTGTGAGCAGGGTTCCTTTCAGCCATCTTTCGAAAAGGGAAGGGTACTGCCCCCCCCCCCGGGGAAAGTCAAGAGCTCCCCCAGAGCAAAATGTGTAGAACAATATACCTTTATATTTTTTTTTCGCAAAGTAGAAATATGTGTTTGAATAATTATATAAATTGTATGATGGCATAAGTTTAAGAAAAATGTTTTTACTGGCATAATAATAAATGTACTCGATTCAATGAATGTTGAGGCATAAAAAATAGACGCTTAATAAAATTGAGATATAGTTGTTTAAATAATCAAGAATATATCGGGTGCATCCAATATTGCACATTTCAACCATCAATAATTATTATATCGAAAGCCTTTGTGTTTTCTTTAAATGCGCTACTTTTGTAACAAAGATTATTGAACAACAGAGGTTTAAAAAAAATAAGTGATCTATATTTTTTGAAATTCCCAACTTCTTTTGCCTTTTTAATTTTAGAAAAATGTTTAAAAGACTGTCCTATCTATTTGCTCTGATTTTTTTTAATTAATATTTTTTCTTGATGAAAATCTATCAGAAAGATAAAAAAAAAGAAGAATCTTGTGGACTAGCATTTCGACTATCACGCCAATTCCATTTTTTTGGTTCTTATTTTAGAAAACATACGTATTCCTAATTTTTAAATTTAAAATAAATTCTTTTGAATTGGCAATAAAATGATTTACAGTATATCTGAGTGGCAAAAAAAAGTTATAGTAGTTTGAAATTCAAAATAAAAATTTCATTCAACTGAATATTGGGACATGTCCACTTTATTTTGTAAACAGTTCCTTCTTTACACAAGTGTCGCGTTCATGTACGATTTATAATAATGATCAGTTTCGATGACCTAAACAATTTATAGACCTTTCTACTTAAACGTTTTTTTTTCTTTTTACTCTGGTAAAACTTGAAAATATTTATCACAGGTTATTATTATATGTCAGTTTATTATTATAATTATTTTTTTTTAAAATTACAGTTAAAAATATAAAATGATATCCGCAGTGCTTTCTTGTAATGGAAAACTTTATTTTTCTTTTGAAAATTCATGTATTAACCATGTAGTTTAGCCCCAAAAAGTTATTTAAAAAAAAAAAAAAGAAAGCCACATTACTATAAGAATTTTAAAAAATTTTTCATTACACAAACAGGTCGAGCAGAGCCATCGCTCAACTTTTCAAGGCCCCTTTTGACACTTTTTGGTTTTGTCCTTCCCCCAGCTTGCTTTGAAAGAAGACATGTGAGAAAATATCCACATCACATCTTTAAACCCCTAAAATATCCGAGGCCCACTGCAGTATTAGGGACTGGTAGGCTCACACGATGTTTCTAAGTTTAAGTAACACCTACTTTTAAAAAAAAAACTAACACCCTTTCCGTTGCTCTGCAAGCAAAGGATGTTGCAAAACAGAATTAAATATTAGCTAAAATGCATTCTTGCATTTTGAAAGTATCAAACATTTTCTTGGGACTTGTATAATAATTTGATAGGCGATATTAAGCTGGTTTCTATTACTGGACCAACTTACCTCAATGCACGAGCTAGGGGATTGATCTACATCCTACACCAAACTGCCTGACATCTACTAAGAGGACTTCGAGTTACAGGGACTCTCACTACCACGATTTATCGTGGGAGAGTCATTTTCCCCATCGCAGACATTACAAGGAATCTACGACCGGTAACTCCGACTTCGCTACGCCTAGATCAGCTCCAAAGGCCGGAACAGGGACACGCTTCTAGAGCAGAAGGAACTCCCTAACTGTGTGATCCACTGAGATCATCACTAGGTCTATAAAGGATTAGTCCACCAAGATTGAGCGTAGAACTTGAGCAAATTTAGCAATTTTTATGATGATACCGCTTGTATGTTAGGGACACTTGCTTTGCATTAATATACATTTCTAATTGGGATAAAATCCGTTTGATGTTTATGTGTTAAGCACCAGGAGTGTATAAAGGAAGATTTTTTTAAATATTAATATTCAATAACTAGTCATAGTTATTTCACCTTTACCTAAGACTTCGTTTCAGTCTATACTATATGTAAATAGATAGGTTATTATGTCTGTGTGGTAATTTGGCTTAAGTAACATATCCCTAGACAGAGAGCCAAGAGGAGATCTCATACGAGAGATACTCCTCGCTAATATATTAAAAGTCAGATCACCACAATTGATCACTATAACCTATAATGTTATTTGGATTGCTGAGTATATACAAATATATTATTCTTCTTCTTCTATATATTAAGGACCCACAACTAATGCATTGATCATTCTGGCTCCTATGTATGTAGAGGGGGTTTGCAATGTTTCTGTGCCTGTTATTGAAAAGGATTTTTCACTGGATGAAAGAGCTACTCAGGGAGGGTATCATGAACTAGTGTTTGGAAGGCCTGGGGCAATAGACACAGATGTCGCATCAATTATTCCTTTTGGAAGCTTGTTCCGGTCTGATTGTCTTTGACAGGAATGAGCAGTTCCTGTACTGTGTTCTTACTGTTATGAACCGACATTAACATTAATATCTGCTGAAGCGGTACTGAGCAAGATGCTCTTGACCGGTCGCTCACGAAGAACAGCGTCCAGGACCCCGGTCTGACATATTCGTAACCATTAAAGTCAAAACCAGGATCAGGGCGCCCCCCCTTCCCCCACTGATAAGCAGTGAATGCGAGAACCAGAACTTTCTGTCATGGCCTTGACGCCGACTATTTATTTATTTATTTATTTATTTAGGCATTTTTTATATAGCGCTTACCATAAAGCTCTAAGCGCTTTACAATTATTAAAAACATGTAAACTAAGTAAAATAAAAATGAGACACTAGGATAGTAACTACTATACTATAGAAACTCTAACGGCATTCCTGATAATAGTTTATTTATAATATGTACTGTGTGTATATATATTATTATTATTATTATTGTTATATTAAATTGTCTTGACGTAAGAAAAACGTAAGAAACTACACTACGTTTTTACTGATATGACCTTTGGCCTATGACCTATGCATCTCGGTAAATTGTTGCTATCGTTATGGGCCATGGGGGACTACAATTCGATTGTCTCCGGATGATCATAATCGAAAGGATGTGGGGGGGAAATATGATGGTGAAGAAACAAATATATTATTTTGGTTCTCCTGGTATTACGCTCTAGAGCAGCGGTTCTTAACCTGGGTTCGATCGAACCCCAGGGGTGCGGTGAGTCAGTCTCAGGGGTTCGGCGGAGGTCCAAAAAAATCAGGGAAAAAAATCATTTTTTTTTTATTTTTGCTATTAAGAAGGGTTCGGTGAATGCGCATATGAAACTGGCGGGGTTCGGTACCTCCAAAAAAGGTTAAGAACCACTGCTCTAGAGTCTAGATGAATCAATATTTCTCATGCAATGAGACTCTTTCAAAACAAATCTTATGAAATAAGTTGGTTAAACTTTTTTCTGGTGGAATGGGCTGATTAGTTCTGCCTGATAATGACACCGGTTCAACCACGACATCACCCCCCCCCCCCCCTTTTTTAGAACGTGGGCCCATGGAAGCAGAAGGAGCGTTCACCGATGGTCTTAGTTTTGGTTCTTGGGATTGAGAGGGTTCTACTGTCAATGGAAGAACGTAGTTGTCTTGTGGGGATGTAAGGAAGCAACAGTTCAGAGAGATAGACAGGAAAGTGAGGGTCAGTGAACGAGTTGAAGCAAAGATTGGCAGACTTGTATTTGATGCGAGAGGATATTGGAAGCCAGTGGAGTTGCCGCATGTGTGGTTGAATATGGTCATGTTTCTTTGATTTAAAAATGAGTCTGCATGCTGAGTACTGTGCCTTCTGAAGTTTGTCTATGTGGGGAGAGGGACAAGTTTCTGTTTAATGCTCGAGCAGTGGACCAGTCCATTATTTATCTTGTACGTCATAAAGGGCAAAGTATATATTAGAAAAAAATGGGTGTGCAGATGGTGGGTTCAGGTGGCGTACACACTTACACGGACTTAAAGGACAAATGAAATCCCACTGTGTAACGCCAGGACTCAAGCATAACGCCAGGACTCAAGCATAACGCCAAGACTAAAGCATAACGCCAAGACTCAAGCGTAACACAAACTCTCAAGCATAACGCCAGGACTCAAGTAATACGTCAGGACTCAAATAACGCCAGCACTCAAGCATAACGCCAGGCTCAAGCATAACACCAGGACTCAAGTAATACGTCAGGACTCGAGCAATACGCCAGGACTCAAGCATAACGCGAGGACTCAAGCATAACGCCAGAACTCCAGCAATACGCCAGGACTCGAGCATAACACCAGGACTCAAGCCTAACGTTAGGACTCAAGTAATATGCCAGGACTCAAGCAATGCGCCAGGACTCAAGCATAACGCCAGCACTCAAGCATAACGCCAGGATTCAAGCAATACGCCATGACTTGAGCAATACGCCAGGACTCGAGCATAACACCAGGACTCAAGCATAACGCCAGGACTCAAGCATAACGCCAGGAATCAAGCATAACGCCAGGACTCAAGCAATATGCAAGGACTCAAGCAATACGCCAGGACTCAAGCATAACGACAGGACTCAAGCAATTCGCAAGGACTCAAGCATAACGCCAGGACTCAAGCATAACCCCAGGACTCAAGCATAACCCCAGCACTCAAGCATAACCACAGGACTCAAGCATAACCCCAGGACTCAAGCATAACACAAGGACTCAAGCATACGCCCCAGGACTCAAGCATAACATAGATTTTTGACCCACCAGCTAATTTTTTCTCAGAAATCTTCCGAATATAAACATATTATTAAAATAATGTCACCTCTTTAACTAAATTTCACCCCTTCCCTCCATTCATCCCCCCCTCCACTTTAACCCTAATGTGATCACAAATTGAAGACGTCACAGTTACAGATACACTACAACGACCCACGAATAAAGAAAAGTCCATTTAAATTGAGAACGAGAAACTGAACGAATCAATGCCAAACGGAAACGTCGGCCAATGACCGAGATGAAAGAAACGACTTGAGGTAATGTCTTCTTGGAGAAAACATCCCGTGACAAGACCAACTTTTTACCCCCGGACTAATTGATGAAAAACAGCAGAGCTGGATGCCGATGTCGAGATGCCATCTGAGAAATATGTTTCTTTTAAAAAAAAAAATTTAAACTAGAAATTCCTTTTTTAAAGATGAGGGAGATTCACTTCTTGGCATTGAAGAGGGCGTCATTGACCCCAAACTGCTCATTAAAAAAACAATAAACAATTCACGTTCTTATAACATTTTTAAAATCAGCCCAAGAATACCTGCATTGTGATATAAACATTTCTTTTTTTTTTTTTTTTTTTTTTTTTTTTTTTTTTTTTTTTTTTTCTTTTTTTTTTTTTTTTTTTTTTTTTTTTTTTTTTTATTTTTTTTTTTTTTTTTTTTTTTTTTTTTTTTTCTTTTTTTTTTTTTGGACCTTAATTTCTTTAACTTGATATGATTTAGCTCTAGAAACTTAATTTCTTAAACTTAAATATGATTTTGCTCTAGAACCTAAATTTCTTTCACTTGATGTATGATATTGCTCTAGAAACATAATTTCTATGACTTGATGTATGATTTTTCTCTACAAACGCGCTTTAAAATTATTGTAACTTCTATAGATGTATTCATTTACTCCACTTCCCACCCCACCACCCCCCAACCTTTTTTTAGAACAACACCACTTGTCTCGTTTAATGAAAATATTACGGATACAGCAAACGCAGCAAATACAATTAAGGACCGTTTCGTATTCCAAGAGCCGAGACCAATTGCTTGTTACCGATACGACGCTGGAATAACTGGCCGCACGTTGAGAGGTTCCCATAGCTGGGTGCTAAACGATGGGCCCATTAGCCCAGGCGAGGACATGGATCGGGGTGACCAGTGAAATGGGGTTGTTGTGGTGCGATGAGGGGTGGTGGTGGTTGGGGGGTGGGGGAATGGCAAGCCTGTAATGCAATTTCGGTGTCAATAATTACGAGGCCACGACGTCCGATGGTATCCTTGACCTGAAATGATGGAACTGTCCCCCATGAATGCTTGCAAGGTGGGGGAGTGACTAGGTACATGTGAAGGATAGAGCACATTGGATGGCCGTTTACTGGAAAAGTTTCACGAAGATGCATGTTGAACTAATCCTGGGAATACTAGCTAAACAGCTACTTATCATAACGACTATATTCATCAGACAGTAGAGTTTTCATTTTCTTTAACCCACTGTAGTTTAGTATTTTGAAGTCACATAATTTTCCAACTAAATGTAAAAAATATATATTTATGTATCAATATATATTTAAACAAGTATATTTATTTAATTCTGTATTGTTAGATATTCTCAGTACTACTGAAATTAACGCCTTATTTTTTACCATATCTTAAATATTCAAAATTACAAACATTTAGGTCGGGCCATGTAAAATAATTTTGTTATCAATAATTTATTGTATTAATTATTTGATACGTTCCCACCCCCACGATGTCAGGCATAAATCATTCTCCGACTTGAACGTGACGTCACGAAAGGTCGTAAACATGAAATAAGTTTACGACACATTCTTAGAGATTTTTGACAGTACAGGACCACACACCGCTGGACCGTATTTAATCATTAATCGACACCCAATATCGCAGCCCACGGGTTTTGTATGTCAGAAATGTCAATGTCTCAGCCTTGAATCAAGAGGCCGGTGGGGTACTCAGCAGGAAGAGCGGATACACAATGCCAACATCTGTTGATTGCCAACTCAAGTCTTGATAGCTTGGACAAGCCAGTAAAATTCTCAAGAGTTATTGCTTAAAGCGTGGGATATTGATATTTTTAAGTATAAGTGTTTTTTTGCAAAGTAACATAACACACTAACACCATTTACATGATTTAATAGTTGAAAAAAAACAAAGCCTTTCTGCGGTGTAATTTTTGCCAATGAAAAAAACCATTACATTAGTTCGTTTTTTAAACTCATAATGTTGAATCTATCAAAAAGCTAGAAGTCATTCTGAATATATTTTTTAATTTATATTTTTATTTTAAAAGTAGTTAAATATATAAATGGGTCTTTTAAAGTTATTAAATATATAAATAAATATATAAATAAATATATAAATAAATATATAAATATGTACATGTATCTTTTTTTAAAGAAAACTAAAACAAAATGTTATTCTCAATCAGCTGTAAAAAATATCAAGAGATGCACTCTAAGACTTTCATATTTCAAACAGCGTTATTAATTTTTCATTTTTACCGCTTACGCTACGCTAGACCCCCATGATCACTGATAAGGGCTGCAGTAAGATTGCACAGGGACAGTGCCTGGCCGCTTGCCCATCACGCTCGCTACATGTTGTGATAAATGCCCTTAAACGAAATAACCACTCGAGTGGACGCTAATAATGCTGCCACGGTCTGGAAACGGATTCAATCAATGGTCGGCGTGAGTGGCTTGGGGGGACTAATGGGGGCAGTGTCTGAGATTAGACAACAAAAAAGTGCAACCTCTAGTCGTGCGCTTTCAACTGCTGCATCGACACAGCTAGAATGGGTTGTTCAATAAACAAAGGGACGTCCTGTTTTCTCAACAAATTCTCTATTTTTCTGAGCTTCAATTTCAGACTGGTGAGTTTGGGAAGAAAACAGAGGGGGCGATAAATCTAATATTCTGTGTTTCGTCTTTCTGCCAGCAGACATTGTCTCTAAATCCAGTCGTAGGAAATGTCAAAATAGTCCCCTACGTGCATACGCGGAGAGCAAAAGAGAAGGATTGGAGAAATGAAACAGCACGTGCTTCATTCTTTGGTCGGGCTTGCATCTTGCAAAAGTTTCCGAAATGTCCTGTCTCTATCCCCCAACGGTTCCAGTTTCACTTCCTGTGGAACAAATTGAAATCCATCGATTTGATGTTTATCACTGGCCAGCGGTCTCACAGCGGGCCAAAGGCCACCAATCTCGACGGGCCGTCTAGGGGGAAACACTTTTATTATAATGGTGGGCCGTTTCTTGGCTGGGGGGGGGAGACACCAAATGTCGAGCCTCTTTCTATGTGCGCTGGATCGGGTAAAGCGACCACAAAGAGACTCAGGGAAACCCAGAATAGCGCCATGTTGCTCGACGTGAATGAACTTGGGACGTTCATAAATCAATTAAATGTTTCTATAGATTTTTAAGCATTGATATTTGGGGCCTGTACGTATCAACATCAAATATCTAGTCTGTATTAAAAATACTTCTTTTTTTCATTAAAAAAAACTCAAAAAATGTTATCCATGGATTTTGGCAATGTTGGAAGACATCATTCTGAATAGTTTGCATTGACAGGTTTTTTTTTTTTTTTTTTTTTCTTTTTTTTTTTTTTTTTTTTGCTTTTTTGTTTGCTGGAATAAAAATAAGCTATTTAAATCATAAAGAAGTGAAATGCAGGAATTGACTATATATTCAGCAACACCATACGCATGTTAGATTTATTTCCGACAAAAATATGTCACATTCAGATAATAGAGTGATGGAGTGATTATGAGCCAGATATAGGGAAGGATCCCTTGATGACAGATGAATGATGATAGATGAATGATAGATGCATTATGACAGATTGGGAACGCCACACACATCAGGAATATGTATATTTTCGTGATGTCATTCCAGGAACCAAAGTAAGATTCAATTCTCTTATTCATCATCCATCATCTTGGATCACGTGTCAAGAAATGTCCGGAGCCGGCTGCAGTGGTGTCTTTAAAGAGATAGACAGAAAAGAAAAAAAATCGAACGCCTTCATCAACACTGCAGACCAGACCAGATCTGTTTCCTTACCTCCGTGTAACGAAGCCAAAGTTGAAAGCCTTCACATCAATAGAGGCTTGGGGGCCGGGTCTGATACTTACACATGGCACGGGGCCAAGTACCGAGAGGTTGCGGGAAAAGTAGGAGAAACCATTGGGGCTTGGAATACAAGGTACTGGATTTATACACCAATCAAAAGAAGGGTTTACTCTCTAACAACGATTAAAAATCTCTGTAGAAATGTTCCTGATTTCTTCTGGGTTTTTTTAGATCGTGAAACAACAAGAAAATAAACACGTAAAAAAGTTTGCTTAAAAACTGAACAAAACGCTACTTAAGAGAATTCGGATGGAGCACATTCTCTGAAGCACATTCTCTGACCACACTTCAGGGCCGTGATGCACATTCTCTGACCACACTCCAGGTCCGTGATGCACATTCTCTGACCACACTTCAGGTCCGTGATGCACATTCTCTGACCACACTCCAGGTCCGTGATGCACATTCTCTGACCACACTCCAGGTCCTTGATGCACATTCTCTGACCACACTCCAGGTCCGTGATTCACATTCTCTGACCACACTCCAGGTCCGTGATGCACATTCTCTACCACACTCCAGGTCCGTGATGTCATTTTTAAAGTATCCTTACTTTCCAATTTTCTCATTTGATATCTCTTTTCTTTTTCAGGCAGGGCGTATGTTTCCAGACGTAGACCTGATTCAATGAAATGAATCATTTTTCTGTCAGATCCTCAACCCCCCAACCCTTTCCAGCCGCCATAAATCATATGAGTTTGGAGTTCTAAAAACTCCTTATTTCTCAATCTTTGCTCTGGACATAATAATAGATAAATCAGAAGAAAAGGAAGAGAAAAAAAAAACGAATTTCCTTTGCTGGCGAGATTTGACGCCTTCTATGCAAATAACACCCTCAGCCACCCCTCTACCAGCCAATGCGCCCCCAGATGAACTTATCTGGACAGTTTTCCTTCCACGTTTATTTTTTATCTTCCCCCCCCCCCCCCCCCCCCCCCCCCCCCGCTTCTTACTTTCCAGTCCGATATTACTTCAAAATCCCCCCCTCCATCCCTTTTTTTCCCTGGAGATTGACGTCATGACCTGACCTCTGCTCACACTCAGAAATTTCACACATTTTGGTAGATCTGTCAGAGAAAGTTGTGTCGTGCTTTTTTTTACGTTTTTTTACGGATGTTTTTTTTTTTTCATCCCCCGTAAGATATGTATGGGAAGATAAGGAAGCCGTGTCAAGGGATGCAGTGATACACTGACTTTAGTGACGTAATGACGATCACGGCGTGTGCTTGTAGTTTACTAATGAGTGGCAAGGTGGTCAGCCAGATAGTGGGGAAAGAAAATACCCCATTTTAACCCCACGTTATAGGAACCCGTTTGAAAAAAAAAAGTTTTGGACTTCCCCTAAAAATATTACACAGCCGACAAAAATCTCGCATTGCCCAGCTGAACCAATCAGGGTATGGATCATGTAGAATTTCTGACTTTTTGGTTTTCGCGAATGCGGGCCAAGGTCTAAATTGCCTGTTCAATTGAAAGTGGCTTAACGCAGTGTGTAATGAGTTTAAGCGCAAATAAAATACAAACAAAAAAATATTTGAGCAATCAAAAACTAAGGCTACGAAGGATTTGGAAGGTACTAATTAATTCATTTATTAGGGTTGGGGTTGAACTAAGCAGGGGCGTCATGAAAGTCTTTTTTCTTTTAAATGGGGGGGGGGGGGGGTTTTTCTGTAGGTCATACAATAAATATGGGGAAAAATCAATACAACTATTCAATATTATTTTTTTTATTGGGATGGAGGAGAAATTTTTGTCATGAGAAAATAAAAGTCTACTACCCCCTAGAATGGAAAGACAAAAGTTTTGACCGGACAGGACAGCCATCGGCTATGGAGATGGTACCTCAAGTCTGTGCATAATTTATCTCAGTTATTTTGAATATTTTAAAAGATGACAAGATGAACTGAAAGCGTGGATTACAGAACTTACTCTGTTCCAACACAAACTAACAGCACAGTTTTTTTTTTTTAAATGGGGGGGGGGGGGGTTACATTATTATTCATTGACATCGTTATCGTTACAATTTGTCAGCTATGGGGACACTCTCAAGAAAACATTGTGAATTTAAAAGAGAGTTTACCAAGTCTAATTTCAGTTCATTTGTTTTTGTGTTTTTTTAAGTGTGTGGGGTTGTGTTTACATTATTATTCATTGACATCGTTATCGTTACAATTTGTCAGCTATGGGGACACTCTCAAGAAAACATTGTGAATTTAAAAGAGAGTTTACCAAGTCTAATTTCAGTTCATTCCTTTTTGATAAGATAGGATTTCAATGAATTTATGGAAAACCCTTTTAGAGGATACTCTTTTAAATCAGATAAAAAACTTTTTAAAACCCAATTTAGAAAACCTGCGATGTACGGTTTTCCACAAAGTAATAATGACAAAGTAATAATGACAAAGTAATAATGACAAAGTAATAATGACAAAGTAATAATGACAAAGTAATAATGACAAAGTAATAATGACAAAGTAATAATGACAAAGTTATAATGACAAAGCAATAATGACAAAGCAATAATGACAAAGCAATAATGACAAAGCAATAACGACAAAGTAATAACGACAAAGTAATAACGACAAAGTAATAACGACAAAGTAATAATGACAAAGTAATAATGACAAAGTAATAATGACAAAGTAATAATGACAAAGTATTTTTTTTTTCCTTTTTCTTGTTTGTTAACCTCGTATAAAACCATTCTAACTATTGACGAAAGACATAAAAATAACACAGTTCATCATAATTGGATAATTTTGCAATGAAACCTTATTACTTTTGCAATATTTGAAGAAACTGCATTCAAAGCTATGTGAAGGAAGTAGTAAAACAAGGTTTGTTTCTTGTCGGACTCCTATTTGTCCTGCTCGCTGAAGAAAGCTCTAAGCTGAAACGTTCCCATCTTATTGTCCTGCCGTTTGCATCAAATTTCATCATACGTTGTTTGACCATTTCATTACTTTTGCAAATCTATTGTTTGAATGCAATAATTAAGTGATGTGTCACAAATTTTGACTAGATATTTTTTTTTAATGATTTAATGTAAGGATAATTAAGAGAATCATTGACCGGTTGCTCCTGGGATAAAAGGATAGGCGTCAAACATCAGGCTTATCTTGTAAAAAATTATGAACGATTCTGTATAAAAATGACAAGTCTTAGTGTCTCGTGATTGCTGCACAGACCCCTGAGTGATCTTGCTTGGTAATCTCAAACCCCTTTTGTTGGTGTTCAAATAATACTGTTGATACATGTTGTTGTTTTTTTTCATGCTTAATTTTTTACAAAGACTCGGATTTAACGAACAGAATACACACTTCCTTTGCAATACGTAATACCAAAGGTCGAATGCGTATAATGCACTGCCTTATGGAGACCTAGAATTTTTTTACGATCCAAAGCGTATCTTTATTACGCCTCGAATATGATACGAATAGTATTAAAATGTAGTGAAGTACTTAAATTTTAAAATAAAATAATCAGCATGCCTTGTTTTTTTTTGTTGTTTTTTTTTGCGAAAAAATTTAACTTCTAACACCTACTGAAATATTTTTTTTTTTTAGTGGACCTAAGGTTGGTCTGATTAGTGTCTTTATTTGAGAAGCGTGCTCTCCTGTCAATAATGATCATACCTCCCTCCGTGGATATCTGAGAGAAACGCCGGCAGCATTTGATAAACACAATCAAGTCCATCGGTGCAAACGAATCAATAACAGCTATTACTTCTTTCTTTTAATTGTAATTACTTGGTAAACAACACAACAAAATAGATCAAAGAGGACATTTCTTTATTATTGATGAATATAAGTGTTTTTTTTTTTTTTTTTTTTTTTTTAAATTTTTTTACAAACTTTGAACTTTTTATTTGAATTTTTTAAAAATGACAAATTTTTTTTTTTTTTTTTTTTTTTTTAAAGTTTTCTCACAAACTTCGAACTTCGATATCGAATTTTTAAAAAATGACAAACTCTATCTTAAAGATGAAACAATGACTTTTCATTTTCTATTAAGGATAATAATGATTTTCAATGGTGTGCAATAAAGTAACGCATGGTACAATGGTATGCAATAAAGTAACGATCGGTAAAATGGTGTGCAATAAAGTAACGCATGGTAGAATGGTGTGCAATAAAGTAACGCATGGTACCAGGGTGTGCAATAAAGTAACACATGGTACCATGGTGCGCAATAAAGTAGCGCATGCTACAATGTTGTGCAATAAATTAACGTACGGTACAATAATTTGCAGTAATGCAACGTACGGTAAAATGCTTAGTGTCCCAGGAGTTAGATGGCACCCAATTTTGCAATTAAGCAGCGTTACAAATGGAATCTTGTGTGTTGCAGTACGTAGTTTCTTGACTGACTGACCCCGTTTGATGGCCAATACAGTAAAAAAAAGTCACAAAAATCTTACACAAGGTGCTTACGAAGATTTTTAAAGGACCCTCCCATCCCACTCCATTCAAAAAATACATTAACTACTAAATAGATAAAAATACATGTATTGAATTAATCCAAAAATACTGGAAGACAAAAAAACAACCAAAAAAAAAACAACTTTAAATCTTATTGGTCAAAATAAATAAAAATTGATGTTAACAGTTTAATAAGACAGTAAAACTTTTAAATGAAAATAACAACAGTAAAAAAAAGTCTACCATAGTAACAGCAATGTAAAATATGATTTCTCAGACTTAGAATTTGTCTTTAAGGTGATGAGAGAAAAAAAAATTGTTTTGAAATTATGAAAACCGTATAGTTAAAATCAGTTAGAGAGCGGATAAAGCTTCGTGAACTGTCCATTGAACATTTCATAACCCACCAATCGAAGAAATGCCATTTACATATACAAGTCCACCCTAAAGATCCAACCCCCCAACACTCCACCCGAAACCCCCACAACCCCCCCAATACATATACACACACACAAACACATTTTGCAATTTCGCAACTGTTTAAAACGTCTCTTGGAAAGGAAACTTGCTTCATCCGGTACCAGGGCGTGTACAACGAGTAACAGGACACAATGCAGCGCTGTTTGTCAAACACGAGGAACCAAGTCCATGCCGGCATCTTTGTCTGCCGGCACGAAGCTCCAAGAGTTTGAGCTCAGACAATGTTCTCTTGCCGTCCCACGTCGTGTCATCGCTACAAGGGCAAGTAATTACAACCCCCCCAGGCAAGCAAAGGGAGAACATCCGCATGAACACACATTCTAGACTCGGGTGAAGATGCGGCCAAGCTCCGAAATCGAATTAGGGTGTATGACTTGCTTTTAGCAAAATTGGATCCGTATTCCATCTTTGAAATAACAGAAAAACCCGTTTGGGGTTTTGGGAAAGGAGTGGAGGGAAGAGGGGCCGGGCCGACTGTGGTATTAGTGGTCTAAGTCTGTGGATTTCAGGAGAACCAGGTGATGTCAAAATTAAAAGCCGAAGTTATTATTGTATGTATGTTTGTGCTCACTTTTATTTGAAATACAAAATGTTAATTTTGAGATATACGAATATCAATATATCACTTTACATGTATATCTAGATTAATTAGATTAATAACTGCTACCCGAATCTAGTAAGAATGAAGTGTATTGTAAAAAAATATTTGACTGTCTTAAAAATGTTCAATTTCGAAGACATTTAAAACTAGGGATTTATTTATAACTCTTAAGGGTGAAGAAATTAAATCATTTCAACTTTGCTACATCCCAGACAGAATAATGAAAGCAATGCGTACAGAAGAAATCACTCATCTCTCAGTGGCATGGAATGGGTCTCCGTGGCTTTTACTTTTTGAAAAAGAAAGTTCTGGCTTATTGCTGCCATCCTATGAAACGGGAACGAGGCAAATTTTGATCGTCCGCCACACGATCTGACAAATATTTATCCCCTGGTCGAGGAACAGTCGTATTTACTCCAAGGGTGGGGGTGGGGGTGCTGGCGGGCGCTATGTGGTTGGGGGCGAGTGAGGTGGGTGGAGTCAAGAAACGCAAATGTTTGTTTCATCGACTCTCCAGAAAACTCATGCGGCCTTTTCTTTAGCTTCAAGGAGAAGTAAAGATGAGGGGTGTGGGTGGGGGGGGGGTGGAAATCACTTATTGATGACCATCAACATAAGGAAATTTGAAATATTTGATGGATGAATATTTTAGCAATTTTTAAAGACCGAACACTTTCACAGTCTTTGTGCTCAGGGCTCACTTGCATTGGTCAAACTTATTTTAATGTAGGAATGTCTTTGTGTTTAGGGCTCACTTGCATTGGTCAAACTAATTTTAATGTAGGAATGTCTTTGTCCTTAGTGCTCACTTGCATTGGTCAAACTAATTTTAATGTAGGAATGTCTTTGTCCTTACTGCTCACTTGCATTGGTCAAACTAATTTTAATGTAGGAATGTCTTTGTCCTTAGTGCTCACTTGCATTGGTCAAACTAATTTTAATGTAGGAATGTCTTTGTCCTTAGTGCTCACTTGCATTGGTCAAACTAATTTTAATGTAGGAATATCTTTGTGTTTAGGGCTCACTTGCATTGGTCAAACTAATTTTAATGTAGGAATGTCTTTGTCCTTAGTGCTCACTTGCATTGATCAAACTAATTTTAATGTAGGAATGTCTTTGTCCTTAGTGCTCACTTGCATTGGTCAAACTAATTTTAATGTAGGAATATCTTTGTGTTTAGGGCTCACTTGCATTGGTCAAACTAATTTTAATGTAGGAATTACGATAATTGTTTCTTTCACGCATCTCGTCAATAAAGGGAGGGGCACATCCCCTTCGCCCCGAGTACTTCAAGTGAGCCACCCCCCCTCCAAAGGGGTTGGGGGAATGTTTACATTAATTAAGCGAAAATAGTATTTATTTATTTTTTAAATCTACACTGAGAAGAGGATCCCACCAGGAAATGGGATCTCTTTGGGACCTGGATCCCACCAGGATGGGGATACTGACGGAATCGGGATCCCGCCATGAAATGGGATCCCAACGAAATTGGCATCCAAAGGGATCAGGATTCTGCTAGGATCGAATCGGGACGGATCCGAAAAACGTGATCCCACCTTGACAAGATCGGGAACGTCTCTGCATTGGGATCCCCCCGGTATCTGGAAACCACTGGTATCGGGATAACAACGGGATCGGGATCACACTGGTATTGTGATCCGTTTGGGATCCTACTTAAATTTTTTGTTGTTTTTTACATGGTGCACTTAATAATTTCAATGTTTAAAAAAAGCCTGTAGAAGTTGTATTTTCCTTTCTCCCTCCCCCTTTACCCACCATCTGTATCTCTCCTACACGCCTATCTTTTTCTTTCAATAACAACGAATAAAGCTACACGCTAATCTATAAGTATTTTTATTGTCTATTGTCACAAACAAAACAAACTATTTCCATCATTTCTTTAATTTAACTTAAAATACGATACTGAATAACTTAGATTCTTGAATTCATTAACGAAACACATACATCGATTACTCTCGAATCCATACGCCGAAGACATAATGGAAAGGAATAGAAGTAGTTATTCAAGCTCTCACCATAGAGAACAACAGTGAATGACTATCATTACTGATGGAAATGCACTCCCCTTTTCTCAGCTGCCCACCACTTGTTAAACACGTTCGATACCCAACCGGTTAGGGAAGAATGGTCTGGCCACGTCAGAAGTAGATACATGAGAACTGAAATGGACCGCCTCGGAAATGTTTGGTGAAGCTTTGGTCTACACGCATAGTTAAAGGTTGTCCATGGACTGAAGTAAATGCTTTTCGGAGCAATCGATGTGGTGGGGGGGTGTTAAGTTTGAAGAAGTATGTTTTATAAAATTTCTGAGAGATTATAAATTTGATGGACGACAGGATGGTCAATATATTCGAACATGGGCAAGACATAGAGATAGCATTATACTGACGTTTTAGATGGTTAAAGTATTTGATAGACGTCACGAAAATTCTCAGATGTCTTGGACGACCAGATATCTCAGAGGCTTTATTGACGTCCTCTATAGAGAGGATGCTTTAAACGCTTACATACAAGCTAGAAGTCCAGGGCCAAAAAGAGACCTATTATGTGCTGGAACAAGATCAAAAATGGATCCCTTTCATCTACACATGGACACGTACAGCCAATTGTTATAAATGACTCATTACATCGAAACTTACTTTCAAATATATCAAAAGAGGACAAGTTCTTCTGCAAAAGGTAATAAACACAGTAATAAACATTAGTATATAAAAATATTGAAAATTATACAAACGCAATGAATTTAATACTAGATAGATTAAAATCTCACAATAGTCTGTATAGATGCGATGTAATGGCATATTTATATTATTCTAAAGAAAGGTGCTTTCATAAACGTTTTTTCTGGTAAAATTACGAATCATATCATCAAAATTAATCTGTTTTACAAGAAGATCAAACTCAATGCAAAATATACCAGTTGCCCCTGTGACAATTTCGATTATTTTTTATCAGCTTTAGTTTGCCGAATGGAAACTATGCAGAGTTGACAGTATAAGGAATTGTTAGCAGAATAGGAAGGCAGACGAATCTTTGGAAAAAAAGTCCTTCCATAAGGTATTTCTTTAGGCAATTCAGTACTTCCAATGGACGTAGTAAAACTGTTGGCACTTTCTAAAATATGCTTGATGAACAGATGACAAATGACTCCATTACAAGATTTATACTGATATCATCGGTGTATTTCTATGCCAGGATATTTTAAATTTTTATTTGAGTTCATCTTGAAGAATTGATAAGCACTTTCAGGGGAAGCTGAACTTCTCAGAAAGGTTCACTGCATCATTGAAATGAAAAGTAAGTCCAAGTCCACCAAAAATAAAAAAGTATTCAATATTGCACAGCAGACAGACTTTCTCAAATATGCTTCTTCATGGGATTCATCCTTTTCATCTTGTTTAGACAAATCTGCTTTTTATGTAGACTCTTTGTTATGGAGACTCTTTCTTTTGCGTTTTGCTTCATCTCGTTCCAGAGAGTTTCATTTCTTTACAAAAATTAGAAGCAAAATGCTGAGCTTCGCAACACATACTTTTCCAGCTGTTAAGACGATATGTCAGTTCTGAAACCAAGCTCTTTAAGTTAGACACTTCGACATAAAGCGTTTTATTCCTGGACTGATAAACCCTTTTTACATATATTAACGGGAACTTTACTATTTCTCATACAATAAACATTACCACAACAATGAAGGAACCAGCTCCTCTTCCATATCCGTCATTGTGAAACCTCGTCCATTTTTAAAAAGTCCCTTAAGACCCATCTGTTTAGGTCCGCCTATGACCTGTGATGCACCCTCCTTGCCCTGCCTCATTTTCTGTCTCGGGTTGATCCTGTAGTATAGGCCAAAACGTGCCAAAGTGTCCTCCTTTATAGCCATTTTAATTATTTATATAGTATAGTAGTTACTATCCTAGTGTCTCATTTTTATTTTACTTAGTTTACATGTTTTTTAATAATTGTAAAGCGCTTAGAGCTTTAAGGTAAGCGCTATATAAAAAATGCCTAAATAAATAAATACATAAATATGATGTAAGACAAATCCCCATCAATATAGCATGTTCTTGCTTTGGCAGTTAAGTGCAGCTCCAAAAGGTTTTCTACTGCCAATGTGATGACTGTCAGTTGAAATACAAAGGGCGTTACTATTTCAACGCGGTCTGACCATTATGTGTTAGACATGCCGTGAATAGAATAGCCAATACACTTGGGCGAGATTTCCCAATGCTGTGGAGTAGAACTAAACAAGATGTCATCAATCTGTACTTTACAAAGTATGTTAGGGATTCAGTAAGTGTTTCTGCGGTATCATTTCTGCACATAGTTATTATGTAGCATCCCCTTGGTGAACATAAAGATGTTTCACATGGCTCAAGTGTTCTTGCTTGTGCATCTTTATTTGATCTAGCCATATTGGCATCCTTGCTATTCCCCTGTGCACTAAAATTTCAATAGTAAAATATCGTGTTCTTTCAGTGTTTTTACCATCATCTGTGCTACGGCATATCCTGTCATATGGATTTTGTCAGCTACCTGTAACCTTAAACATAGTTTTACAAGTTCATACTAGTTTTTAGATGATATTACACATCGCAAAAGTATATTGTTGTTTTTTTTAATATGGGATGAATATGGCGTGGCATATAAAAATAATATTATAATATTTTGCAGTTTGTCAGTCCTCCATAATGTTCCATAAAAGGGAAGAACATTCAGCTATTAAATCGTTTTGGGAATAGGCACTAAGACAATGTACTTGAAGTCGTTCTCGATTTTATTGTGATTCTTTAGCGTGTATCATATGTTCTTTAAGAATTGTATCACATTGTGACAACAACTCTATGACTGCCACACAAAGCAAGCCCCTAGTTCACCAATAAATATTACCACTTCAATGATTCTTTTCATAAAGTTTCACCACGTGACACGCTCAAGTTCAATGAATGTCTCACATAGACTGTCAATGCCTTTGTCTCATGACATGAGTATTTCTAGTTCTTGTCAAGCCAGGTGGCACTGCCTATGACTGCTGCCTCTCTCGTGTTCTGGGATAGGAATACATGATCTTTTTTTTCTACTTTTTAGTTGCTGAACGTCCTTCTAATGATGCTATCATAGACTTAGATCCTGACCGAATGCTGGAACAGATCTTATTCCAATCATAGACTTAAATGCTGAGCTAATGCTGGAACATATCTTATTCCAATCATAGACTTAGATCCTGACCTAATGCTGAAACATATCTTATTTCAATCATAGACTTAGATCCTGACCTAATGCTGAAACATATCTTATTTCAATCATAGACTTAGATCCTGACCTAATGCTGAAACATATCTTATTTCAATCATAGACTTAGATCCTGAACTAATGCTGAAACATATCATATTTCAATCATAGACTTAGATGCTGAGCTAATGCTGAAACATATCTTATTTCAATCATAGACTTAGATGCTGAGCTAATGCTGGAACATATCTTATTTCAATCATAGACTTAGATACTGAGCTAATGCTGAAACATATCTTATTTCAATCATAGACTTAGATGCTGAGCTAATGCTGAAACATATCTTATTTCAATCATAGACTTAGATCCTGACCTAATGCTGAAACATATCTTATTTCAATCATAGACTTAGATGCTGAGCTAATGCTGAAACATATCTTATTTCAATCAGAGACTTAGATGCTGAACTAATGCTGGAACATATCTTATTTCAATCATAGACTTAGATGCTGAGCTAATGCTGGAACATATCTTATTTCAATCACAGACTTAAAAGCTGAGCTAATGCTGCAACAGACATTATTCTAAATAATCGACAGTGAAAACAAAACAATGCTTGTTAACTTGACTCCATTCTTCTCTATATTGATCATATTTTCACCATTTAAACTTCAAAATATCATAATCTTCTTGGAAATATCTTGTTATCTGTTTCTTTGGTTAATGATTTCGGAAAATCAGGATGTCATTTAAAAACAAGGCTATTTCTGTCAAACAAGGCTGCAATGAAGTTTTTAATGGAAAAAATAGCGTATATTGTATATATCATCATTTTTATTATTATTATTATTAATGGTTCTCTTGTTTAAAATTAAAACTTCTCCCTTTCATGGGCCTCCTTTGAGCTCTATGGGCATCGGAACAATGTACTGACTGCAATCCCTTCTCTTCAGGCCTGGTTGATAACTCTGCAAGGATTTATTGATTTTATATCTTTCTTAGGTTTATCAATAGTCTTTATATTAAATGGACTTGAAGATAGCTCATATACGTCAAAGATGTCATTACTGTTTTATAATCGAAAAAACTCCAGAATTTGTATGTTTCTTATATAAACTGATTTATAGTTTGTGTAACACACCTACTCTGACATGGCGTGGGAGCTTATTTCTTATGCTGTGGGTTATGTCAGTAGTATGGTTACTTATGTTATGTTGATATTTCAGGATGCCGACTAAGGCTTCTTCATTCTTCCACTTATAATCCGGGCACGCAAATAAGAATACTGAATCCTGGTTAAACTTACAGTACTTTATTGAACACACTTTATATTGATAATATTAATATATAATCCTTGCATGAATGTAATTTCACATATATATCTATAGTATTCCATCATTAAGAAAGACACGTCCTCACACTAAACTGTCAACTGTCTAATCACACAGCTCTCACGCTACTGACTCTCAACTCTAACTCAACTCCGACTAACTGTGACTCCTTATCTCAGTCAACTCATACTTCATTATCAGCAAAGCGTGGAAAACAACCGCTCTGACAAAAACATAATTTTACTCTCCAAAAACGTGGAGCTCACATTTGTATCTCGAAATACAATTCATTGTCCTCGTGGACAAAAACATGGTCAACACCATTCATTGTTCACTCATGCTACCTCTCTGTTTTCATGTGAAAACATTGTCCGTTACAGTTTGTAAAACCATTGTAGATACAAACTCGGCTAAATGAAAACTCGCTAATTAGTAATGTAAGTTATCATCCTTTTTATACCTCTAGATACTAAGTAATGCTGTAAAGATTTCGGTAGTTTAGATATTTATCTGCGTCCAGATAGCAAAAGAATTGTCCACTCCAAGAGAGTTCATTGTACCGAAATTTAAGTGGATACTAAAATTGGTCATTCGTGAAGTTTGTGTTTTCTGTTTCTAAATACATGCTATTGTATTACAGCTTGTCACTTATTTAATCCGATTATATCTTATCAATTTGAAAAAAACAAAGGCGCTAAACAATATTGAGCCGATGAGCAAACTATTTGTGACATGATTGTCAACAAAAGACGAAGAAAAAGAGATTCTTAATGCAATATATTTATTTATTTATTTATTTAGGCATTTTTATATAGCGCTTATCATAAAGCTCTAAGCGCTTTACAATTATTAAAACAAGTAAACTAAGTAAATACAAATGAGACACTAGGATAGTAACTACTATTCTATAGAAACAATGAAAATGGCTATAAAACGAGGACACTTTGACACTTCAGGATCAACCCGAAACAGAAAATGAGGTAGGGCAAGGAGGGTGCATCACAGGTCATAGGCGGACCTAAACAGATGAGTTTTAAGGGACTTTTTGAAAATGGACGAGGTTTCACAATGACGGATATGGAAGGGGAGCTGGTTCCAGAACGTGGGCCCATGGAAGCAGAAGGAGCGTTCACCGATGGTCTTAGTTTTAGTTCTTGGGATTGAGAGGGTTCTACTGTCAATGGAAGAACGTAGTTGTCTTGTGGGGATGTAAGGAAGCAACAGTTCAGAGAGATAGACAGGAAAGTGAGGGTCAGTGAACGAGTTGAAGCAAAGATTGGCAGACTTGTATTTGATGCGAGAGGATATTGGAAGCCAGTGGAGTTGCCGCATGTGTGGTTGAATGTGGTCATGTTTCTTTAATTTAAAAATGAGTCTGCATGCTGAGTTCTGTGCCTTCTGAAGTTTTTCTATGTGGTGTTGAGGAATGCCTGAGAGAAGAATGTTACAGTAGTCAAATTTTGAAAGAATGAGTGAAGAGACGAGAGTTTTTGTGGCATCAAAGGAGAGGAGGTGTCTAATGGTGCTGATTTTTCTAATTTCGTTATATGCTGATCTGCATATATTCGTGACATGTTTGTCCATGGAGAGGGTGTCCGTAAGAGTGACTCCAAGGTTTCTGGCAGAGGGAGAGAGTGTGATGTCAGAGTTGCCAATAGATATAGAAGAAGGAGCGTATATATCATAACATCCTTCCGACTTCGCAAGACGATGGAGTAGCTATGGACAATGCATCAAATGGCTTACAAGGCCTTTTCTGAAATGGTAGTTTGGGCTGCATTTCTTGCAGGAGAACCTTGACTCTTGGTTAAATTTCGCGTTCCACAATGCTCTTTTTTGCATGGGCTTCGATTTGTGCATTTTTTGCCGCTCCTATGTATTGAGATTCTATCACAAAAGATAATTCTAGTAAAGGTTAGAAACCAGGTTATTTTTGCAATTCTTTTATTATGTATAAGGCTATAATCATTGGTAATTTCCTAAAATGCTACATCTCCTTTAATGCCCCTCTGTAGCTGAGCAGCTCTCCGATGTGATAGAATGGCGTGTGCATCGGTCATATCGTGTGTTGATGCTATATGTCTGGTTTATAAAGTTTAAGATTCAGCTATGATGATTTCTTTAGGGACTTCCCCATGTGTCGCACCACTCTTTCCCAGTTATGAAAACGCTGTGGTGCATTTCCGGGGGTGCGATATATGGATGCGGAGAAGATGAAAGCATATTTTTGTTTTGTTATGGAAGTCAGGCTGTGTTTGTTTCAAGAAATGACTGATTGGTTACACTAGTTCCAGGAAGTTGAACTATTTCACAGATCAACAGTGTTGTCGATGGTTTGTTTGTCGTGCATTTTTGTCCTGGCACAGCACATCAGTCATTAAAGTATACCTGTTACTTCAAACTCTATCGTGAAGTTTTTTTCTAATCAGAAAGAATCAAAGAAAACGGAGTTTAGGCTCTGATTCGACAGTGTGTCTGTGGCCTCGGATGAGGGACATACTCCTAGACAACATTTCGCCACACCATGTTCGCTAACTCTAACCGCCGGACTGCATTCTAAAATGATGAGCTGTTGATAAACATCCATTTTCCTCTTCCTTTATCAAGACCGAGATCAATAATAATACCAGCATTGCATGCTTTGCTTGGCGCGCAATGCAATACATCTCAAAACTACAACCAACAAACAAAGATACCCCATTGAAGTCCAGCTCAATACTAGTTGTTGTTTCTGAGTCTACGTTGATCCAAAAAAAAAAAAAAACCAGTAATGTATCAGACGTGAAATATCTGGTATTTAGATTATTCTTTTTAAATAAAAGAAAACGCGTGTTGACCTATTTTTCGAAAATTCGGTTGAGAAGATGGGAAAATAGAGAAGGGGGTAAAGATTTAATAACATATTATCAGACCCAAGCACGAAAAATTGGAAGAATGAACGAAAACGCATGCAGTTGATGTCGGTTAATAATAACCTGAAGTGGAGGAAACAGTCATTCCAATTGTAAGTGACGTAACGTTCTTATTTATTGTGGAGTATAATGTCATGTGTTGCAATCGAAATGTGGAAAAGGTGCCCTGGGTACAAATGGTTGATAACTTCTGGGAGGAACTCTCTAAAATGTCGCACGCCAACTATAGCTATGACCATGCGGGTGCCGATGCTTAACTTGACCACAAGCTCCAACCCCATTCGGCTGAAGTTTTACGGGGTTTCTCCGGGAGATTTTAAAGATGGCTTGACCAAAGGCAAGACTTCTTCAGTCATGGGATAGATATCATGTGTGGCTAGTTCCACCGTGTGCTAATCAAAATAATTGGTTATCCTAGCACAAATCGGAGAACCACTGATGTATTTTTATAAAGAATTATTCAAATATGAAACTTTTTTTTCACGGTATCAGATTACAAATAAGATACTTTTTTTTTTTTTATCCATCTGATTATCAGCTGAAAACACTGAAGATCTCCATGAAGACTGCTGTGCTGCCAAGGTTTGTTAAATCTATCATACTACATTTTCTAGAGATTGAGTTTAAAATTCTTTTTTTTTTAATGCTGCTCCTAATCCTCAAATCAACAAGAGCGAAGCCGCAGGTAAGATCTCGTAAATACTTGAATAATTCACTTCATTCAAGTGTACAAAATTTGACATTAGTACGTAAAATACTAGTGTTTCTTTTTCTTAATTTTGAGATCGCCCTAACAATTGGGCCATACACAGTTCTGTTTGCAAGAGTATCTGATTTAATGTTTCCTTTGCTACTATCCTATGGATAACACGAGACAGGCGAGAAAAACTCCCCGACCCGACAACTCCTCAACTGCGATATCGGTTATTCCAGATTCGGGTACCCAGAAGGCACAAAACCCTTGCCTCGCACCGCCAACTTCTTCATGATCATTATGCGGATCGATACTTGAATGTCGTTGGCTGGGATCGTCGCTGAGAAAATGGCCGCCCAGGAATCGGATGGATGACCAAATACTTGTCGGAACTTGGATTTGTTGTGTTGTTTGAGAGAATGCCCCCCTGCAAAAAAAAAAAGAAAAAAAGATGTCAACAAGTTCTGTGTTGTAAACAAATGATACGACAACGAGACACTCTGTGATTTTGTTTGTATAAAGGTTCAATAAAAATAGCGTGAAATGGACGAAATGTTGGGAGAAACGTTAAAACGTGTAACACAATACGTGTGACGCGCTATTTGTATTGAACCTCCGCCTGTAGCGGGATGCTGCACAAATCTGTGGTAACTCGTCTCAGTGGAATGGATGATGACGTTGTAGTGGTTTTGTTCTTAAGAAGCGAGGTAAGTGGCTTCCAAAAAAAAAAATAATAATAATAATTAGTATAAAATAAAATAAAGCTAAAACCGAACTTCTGGCAAATAGTTTAGTTGTGTCTCTTAGTTTTATATAGAAATTGTTTATATCAAGGCGGCAACACACGTGTTTCAAAGCGGTAATATTCAAATTGTTTTTTGTAACTTGCTGTTTAATTGAATATAAAGCATAATGCTGGTCATCAGAATAAAACGGTAGGAATAAAAGAGTTTTGATTTAAAACTCTATTTTGCTTTAGGCGTATAAAAGTATTGGCAGTCAACTTTGCCATGCATTAAAAAATTTAAATAAGCATTTATTTACGTTTTAAACATGACCATATTAGTTGGAGATGAAAAAAAAAATACAAACATAGCTCATACAAAATCGTTTCACGAAATGAGTTACCGATTAAGTTTTTTTCAAGACCAATGTTATCTGCTGCAGATTTACCTGATGTCTATAAATAAGTATCACCTTAAAGCATCACCTTTCGCTAAAGAAGAAACTAATTTTTATTCTTTTTTTTTTTTTTTTTTGCGGGGGGGGGTGATAAATAAATAAAAGAAAATTACGGTGTTCTACAGTAACGTCCCCGGTAAAAAAAAAAATAATTTTTAATCTTTTTTTTTTTTTTTTTTTGGCGGGGAGGGGTGATAAATAAATAAAAGAAACTTACGGTGTTCTACAGTGACGTCCCCGGGGTTAGTGCCACCCAGTGTGGGTCTCAGATATTTGCCGCCATTAGCGCGAAATAACTCTTCGAGTGGACAAAAAATGCCGCCTCTCCAAGTGCTGCCCGGGGCGGCCCGGCGCCCTCCGATTCAACCCCCTCCCCACCGACCGATAACTTCTAGCGCAAATTTCATATATCAATTAGAACATCACCATCAGTGAATGCGGATCTCAATGCCTATATCAATTAGAACATCTCCATCAGTGAATGTGGATATCAATGCCTATATCAATTAGAACATCTCCATCAGTGAATGTGGATCTCAATGCCTATATCAATTAGAACATCACCATCAGTGAATGGAGATATCAATGCCTATATCAATTAGAACATCACCATCAGTGAATGGAGATCTCAATGCCTATATCAATTAGAACATCACCATCAGTGAATGGAGATCTCAATGCCTATATCAATTAGAACATCACCATCAGTGAATGGAGATCTCAATGCCTATATCAATTAGAACATCACCATCAGTGAATGCGGATCTCAATGCCTATATCAATTAGAACATCACCATCAGTGAATGCGGATCTCAATGCCTATATCAATTAGAACATCACCATCAGTGAATGTGGATCGGGTAGCCTTATTTTGAACAATAAATGAAGATCATGATTGGCTGTATGAAGTGTAAACAAAATGTAAACACAAGATTGCTGTTAAGTCGCCATCCCAAAACGATCCATATCTATGTGTCTCTGTAGCTCGTGTCCTTATATTGGTTTTTATATATAGATGTTATTCCTTTAAATTTGGAATGACAACAGTATAATCAGTTGATTAAAGTATTTAAAAAACTATAATCTGAAGACTCAGCTTACTTTACCGTCCGACACAGATCAAAACACTCACATTAGTTAAAGTTTAGAGCAGCGGTTCTCAAAATGTGGGTCCATGACCCCTTTGTAAGTTCGAACGATCCTTTCACAGGGGTCGCCTAAGATCATATGAAAACACATATAATCTACAGTCATGAAGTAGCAACGAAAATAATTTTGAATCGAGGGGGGGGGAGAAGAGGGCCGGTTCGCCACAACATTAGGAAGTGTATTAAAGGGCCGCCACGCATTGGGAAGGTTGAGAACCACTGATCTAGAGGATCACTTGTCAAGTATTTCCATGTTAGAATTGACGTCTATTTCCGACAATGGAAAAGCTATGACCAAAGAAAAATACGATGAAAAAAAAAATAAGATTCGCGGTTCTGCGCTAATTGGTTATTGTATAAACGGAAACAAAAACTAAACGAGGAAATGTGTCATTTCATTTATCCTAATGTACGGTAAGGTGCAAAAATTTGCTACAGGTTTTATTACTTTAATCAACGAACACAACTCTTATTTGAAATGTTAACATTATAGTCAAATAAAAGCTTACAGTGTTCGTCTTTTTGATCTCGGACTAACACACGCGTTCAGTCAAAGATTAGTGTATAACTAATGTACAATTTATGTGTTTGGATCATTCTCCCTACAAAATATTACCACTTGAACCAGATTATTCCATTAAATAAAATTCCCGATAACTGCGCTCAATGAGATTCTTCAAAATACTGCTGGTGCGTTTGGTGTTCATATCTTCTTTTGTTTTCCGGAAATAATCTCAATTGAAAAAGGTGTTATAAAAATCTGCCGTATAAAAGTGGGTAGGACATGAGAATATTTATATAGTTCAGGGACTCGGAAAACGGGTGCTGTAGCGAGCCTGGGGATCTGGGGGGAGCACCAATTGGGTTTCTTAAAAAGTGCGTTACTTGAATGCTTTTTCAGGCATTGTGGCTGGCATTGTTTTGCGAGCTAGAGCTATTATCAAATAATTTCTTTATTCAGTTTGTGTTAACAATAATAATCTATTTCCTAATAGCTTTAGATTTAGAGAAAAGAAAAAAAAAATATCACGTACGAAACGCAAATGAGAAATTTAAAAAAAAGAAGCAAGAATCATTCAGCGAAGCTATCGGGAATACCTCAAATTAGTGTCATTAGATTTGTTTCATCATTACCTTAAAAAACAGGATGGGGAGAGATGCTTAAAATTTGATGGAATGTTTTGCCATTTAAAAGCGTTAAGTTTCAGCTCGATAGGTTGTCGGAAGTGGGTCAATGTGCCGTACCAAGATTTTTACCCTAAATGCAGAGGGTTCAAATTTCATTGGACACCAAGAAGTTTGTTAGATTGTAATTCGGAAAAGGGGCCATTCAAAGGGCAAGTTAAGGCTATTCGTGATCTGCTGATCATGGAAGTTAAGGCTATTCGTGATCTGCTGATCATGGAAGTTAAGGCTATTCGTGATCTGCTGATCATGGAAGGTTTTAGTTTCATCGGGGCTGGGCAAGTGATCAAAATGTTCAGCACAATCGCAACACAGAAGAGGGTTGAGCTATGGTGCATGCATTATACCGCAAGACAGTTGCAAGCAAGCTCAAATTATTATTTTTTTTTGTTGCTTTTGTTAAGTATTTTACCTGTATTTCTGTGTTCTAAAATGACCCTTTTAAATGGTGTTGATTTATTAAGATATTTCACGACTAAGGAATATTAAACGTGTCTTATTAATTGTTTCGTTCCGGGTTGAAGATACAAATAAATTGGCAACTATAGACAAATCAAGTCAATGAAATGCGAGTATAACAATAAACCTAATGCGTCTCTACCAAGTCACCACACGAAGTTGTTATTTATGATTAATTGATATTAGATTGTAAATTTTGATTGTCTGGTGTATAAGGATTCAAGGCGATATCATTAAATTAGCACAGTCGGTCAATTCTATCTTTGTTAACCGTTTCACTCAGTGGGAACTTGACAATTCGATCTCCACCGACGGTTTTACTCAGCACTGAAGACATTATCACTGAACAACCAATAACTACAGCACTCGATGTTAACACTACACTCGATTTAACGCTGCACACGATGCTAACATTGCACTCGATGTTAAAACTGCACTCGATGCTAACATTGCACTCGCTGTTAACACAGCACTCGATGTTAAAAACCAGAATAACATAATAATGACGTGAGAGACCATCAGTAATGTTTCTTTTTAGGACCGCATGTGTTTTATTAGCAACCAAACCACAGTTGATAAACTCAGGTTTTTGAAACACGGCTTCTCAAGCTCTGATTCCCAAGCAAAGATTCTGAAACACGTGATCTCAAAAAGGGTTCTCAAACACGGGTTCTCAAGTTCTGATTCCAAAGCATATAATCTTAAACACCTGTTCTCAAATAAAGGTTCTTTTCACAAAAAAAAAAAAAATGACAAGCTCTGATTCCCCGTTAACTTTTTAACTTGGCCCCCTTAAACAAAATTTGCGTCAAGAATTTTGCAAAAAGACAAGAATTCCAAAAGGTTTGGCTTAAGAAAAACAACGACGGCAACGAATTAAATAATATTTACTTTTTTAAATCAAAACACGGTTGTTTAAAGTCCACAATCAAGTACTAACAAAACATCAAAAGAATATTCAAAACTCAAATAGGGAAAAAGGCAACAGGCCAGCAACAAAAATGAAAATGAGATATTGTCGAGTTTAATAGCGGAAAAAAAAACAAGAATTGAAACGATCATGTAAAAGAAAGGGATGAAAATTCTATAAGACAGTAACAAGTCTCGGCTAACGAGAGAACTTGTATGAGAAAGAAAGAAATGTCGGCTAATGACAGAACTTATAAAAGAAAGAAACAAGGCTCGGCTAATGAGAGAACTTTAAGAAGAAAGAAACAAGTCTCGGCTAATGAGAGAACTTTAAGAAGAAAGAAACAAGTCTCGGCTAATGAGAGAACTTTAAGAAGAAAGAAACAAGTCTCGGCTAATGAGAAAACTTAAAGAAGAAAGAAACAAGTCTCGGCTAATGAGAAAACTTAAAGAAGAAAGAAACAAGTCTCGGCTAATGAGATAACTTAAAGAAAAAAGAAACAAGTCTCGGCTAAAGAGATAACTTAAAGAAGAAAGAAACAAGGCTCGGCTAAACAGAAAACTTAAAGAAGAAAGAAACAAGGCTCGGCTAATGAGAGAACTTTAAGAAGAAAGAAACAAGTCTCGGCTAATGAGATAACTTAAAGAAGAAAGAAACAAGTCTCGGCTAAAGAGATAACTTAAAGAAGAAAGAAACAAGTCTCGGCTAAAGAGATAACTTAAAGAAGAAAGAAACAAGTCTCGGCTAATGAGAGAACTTTAAGAAGAAATAAAAAAAGGCTCGGCTAAAGAGATAACTTAAAGAAGAAAGAAACAAGTCTCGGCTAATGAGATAACTTAAAGAAGAAAGAAACAAGTCTCGGCTAAAGAGATAACTTAAAGAAGAAAGAAACAAGTCTCGGCTAATGAGGGAACTTTAAGAAGAAAGAAACAAGTCTCAGCTAATGAGATAACTTAAAGAAGAAAGAAACAAGTCTCGCCTAATGAGAGAACTTTAAAAAGAAAGAAACAAGTCTCGGCTAATGAGATAACTTAAAGAAGAAAGAAACAAGTCTCGGCTAATGAGATAACTTAAAGAAGAAAGAAACAAGTCTCGGCTAATGAGATAACTTAAAGAAGAAAGAAACAAGTCTCGGCTAAAGAGATAACTTAAAGAAGAAAGAAACAAGTCTCGGCTAATGAGAGAACTTTAAGAAGAAAGAAACAAGTCTCAGCTAATGAGATAACTTAAAGAAGAAAGAAACAAGTCTCGCCTAATGAGAGAACTTTAAAAAGAAAGAAACAAGTCTCGGCTAATGAGAGAACTTTAAAAAGAAATAAAAAAAGGCTCGGCTAAAGAGATAACTTAAAGAAGAAAGAAACAAGTCTCGGCTAATGAGAAAACTTAAAGAAGAAAGAAACAAGTCTCGGCTAATGAGAAAACTTAAAGAAGAAAGAAACAAGTCTCGGCTAATGAGAAAACTTAAAGAAGAAAGAAACAAGTCTCGGCTAAAGAGAAAACTTAAAGAAGAAAGAAACAAGTCTCAGCAAATGAGATAACTTAAAGAAGAAAGAAACAAGGCTCGGCTAAAGAGAAAACTTAAAGAAGAAAGAAACAAGTCTCGGCTAAAGAGAAAACTTAAAGAAGAAAGAAATAAGGCTCGGCTAATGAGAGAACTTTAAAAAGAAATAAAAAAAGGCTCGGCTAATGAGAGAACTTTAAGAAGAAAGAAACAAGTCTCAGCTAATGAGATAACTTAAAGAAGAAAGAAACAAGTCTCGGCTAATGAGAAAACTTAAAGAAGAAAGAAACAAGTCTCGGCTAAAGAGAAAACTTAAAGAAGAAAGAAACAAGTCTCAGCTAATGAGATAACTTAAAGAAGAAAGAAACAAGGCTCGGCTAATGAGAGAACTTTAAAAAGAAATAAAAAAGGCTCGGCTGAAGAGAGAACTTAAAGAAGAAAGAAACAAGTCTCGGCTTTAACATGAACCCACCACCCACACACACAAACACAGAAATAATTTAAAAAGACATTTAAAAAAATTAAAAAAGTAAGACATCGTCAAATGTTTATGATGAAAAAAAAAACATAGCACATAAAAAGAGTGTAAACATCGAGTGCAGTGCTAACATCGAGTGCACTGCTAACATCGAGTGCAGTGCAAACATCGAGTGCAGTGCTAACATCGAGTGCAGTGCAAACATCGAGTGCAGTGCTAACATCGAGTGCAGTGCTAACATCGAGTGCAGTGCTAACATCGAGTGCAGTGCTAACATCGAGTGCAGTGCTAACATCGAGTGCAGTGCTAACATCGAGTGCAGTGCTAACATCGAGTGCAGTGCTAACATCGAGTGCAGTGCTAACATCGAGTGCAGTGCTAACATCGAGTGCAGTGCTAACATCGAGTGCAGTGCTAACATCGAGTGCAGTGCTAACATCGAGTGCAGTGCTAACATCGAGTGCAGTGCTAACATCGAGTGCAGTGCTAACATCGAGTGCAGTGTAAACATCGAGTGCAGTGCTAACATTAAGTGGAATGTTAACATTCAATGGATTCTCAGTTGTAAATCACGAGGCGTGTGAGTCAAGCCGACTGAGAGCCAAGGGTGATCCGAGTTTAGGAATCCGTGGTCTTGAAAATGATCTCTTAAAATGTCAATGTGTTTTTACGTTCATTATATAGCAATCCTCCCGCCCCCAAATGCAACTTGTGGACAGCGATTCCCTCTAAAACAAGAGATGATATCTGGTAAGAAAAAATGGATTCGACCAAATTTACGTTCGATCAATTTACTGTCGAGCATTTACCGTCGACGAAATTTCTTTCGATCAAATTTCCGGATATGGACTTTTTGCGTACGTTCATTTGAGAAACTTAAAATTATTTTCAACGCTTGGCGCGTTTAAACTCGTCTTTTAAATAAGCCAGTCTTTTAAATAAGCCAGTCTTTTAAATAAGCCAGTCTTTTAAATAAGCCAGTCTTTTAAAAAAGCCAGTCTTTTAAATAAGCCAGTCTTTTAAATAAGCCAGTCTTTTAAATAAGCCAGTCTTTTAAATAAGCCAGTCTTTTAAATAAGCCAGTCTTTTAAATAAGCCAGTCTTTTAAATGAGCCAGTCTTTTAAATGAGCCAGTCTTTTAAATAAGCCAGTCTTTTAAATAAAGTTGTTTAAATGTTTGTTTGTTTTTTAAATTCTAATTTTAGGGGATTGCAATAAAAATTATGTTCACTGTTATCACAGAAAGCTACTCATCACCTCTGTATTGTTAAAGCTGCAGCTTTATGTTACGCTCCCAGTGCCAGCGACTGTGGCAACCTTTGGTTTCCTCCAAGACGTAATTGCGCGTCGAATGCCACTACAGAGCAGCTCTCCACCTTGTACCCCGTTCATAGCGGCCATGAATGGGGACTATTATCGCACTGCCAGACCACCGTAAGACGGTTGAAGTGCGTCTGGGAGTTGTAGTTATCTCAATTACAAGACAAAGGTCAACAGTTCTGGGGCGTGAGCTCTCTCATGGCAACAACAGCCACACCTTTTCTCTGCCGTTCTTACCTGGGGGCCCTGCGCGGAGACACTGCGATAGGTGTTCCTGTGTTTCCCGGTGTGCGCGTCTGTTGGAACAGTTGGAACAACACAGGGAACTGTTTTGTTTGTGATAATCTTTGCGAGTGTGAATGTGAGTGTGTGTGTGTATCGATATGTGTGTGTGTGTGTGTATATCGATATGGGTGTGTGTGTGTGTATCGATATGGGTGTGTGTATGTGTAAGAATGTGTGTGTGTGAGAGTTTGTGTATATGTGTTTATATTAGTATGTGTGTGTATGTTGGTGTTTACATGATTGTGTGTTTATGTGTGAGTGTGCATATATATTTGTGTATATAAGCGTGTGTGTGTGTTTGTGTGTTTATGTGAGTGTGTGTGTGTTTATGTGTGTGCTTGTGTGTTAAAATCTATTACAGCAATGTCAGTAACAAAGTTTGCATCGATAAACAGATCAAATGTCTCACACTAAAAAGTTTATATTGATAGACAGAGCAAATGTCACACACTATAAAGTTTACATTGATGGACTGAGCAAATGTCAGACACAACAAAGTTTGCATCGACAGACAGAGCAAATGTCAGACACTACAAAGTTATCATCGACAAACAGAGCAAATATCAGACACTACAAAGTTTGCATCGACAGACATAGCAAATGTCAGACACTACAAAGTTTGCATCGACAGAAAGAGCAAATGTCAGACACTACAAAGTTATCATCGACAGACAGAGCAAATGTCAGACACTACAAAGTTATCATCGACAGACAGAGCCAATGTCAGACACTACAAAGTTTGCATCGACAGACAGAGCAAATGTCAGACACTACAAAGTTTGCATCGACAGACAGAACAAATGTCAGACACTACAAAGTTTGCATCGACAGACAGAGCAAATGTCAGACACTACAAAGTTTGCATCGACAGACAGAGCAAATGTCAGACACTACAAAGTTATCATCGACAGACAGAGCAAATGTCAGACACTACAAAGTTTGCATCGACAGACAGAGCAAATGTCAGACACTACAAAGTTTGCATCGACAGACAGAGCAAATGTCAGACACTACAAAGTTTGCATCGACAGACAGAGCAAATGTCAGACACTACAAAGTTTGCATCGACAGACAGAGCAAATGTCAGACACTACAAAGTTTGCATCGACAGACAGAGCAAATGTCAGACACTACAAAGTTTGAATCGACGGACACAGCAAATGTCAGACACTACAAAGTTTGCATCGACAGACAGAGCAAATGTCAGACACTACAAAGTTTAAATCGACAGACAGAGCAAATGTCAGACACTACAAAGATTGCATCGACAGACAAAGCAAATGTCAGACACTTTAAAAGTTTGCATCGACAGACAGAGCAAATGTCAGACACTACAAAGTTTGCATCGACAGACAGAGCAAATGTCAGACACTACAAAGTTTGCATCGACAGACAGAGCAAATGTCAGACACTACAAAGTTATCATCGACAGACAGAGCAAATGTCATACACTAAAAAGTTTGCATCGCCAGACATAGCAAATGTCAGACACTACAAAGTTATCATCGACAGACAGAGCAAATGTCAGACACTACAAAGTTATCATCGACAGACAGAGCAAATGTCAGACACTACAAAGTTATCATCGACAGACAAAGCAAATGTCAGACACTACAAAGTTTGCATCGACTGACAGAGCAAATGTCAGACACTACAAAGTTTGCATCGACAGACAGAGCAAATGTCAGACAAAAATGCAGTTGTTTTATTTTGTTGTTGTTTTTTTTGGTTTTGTTCCTGCAGACAGAAGAAATTTAACACATGCAATGTCAAGCGTTCCCCTGACACAGACATTTATTCAAGACTCTGTCGCATATGTTACTTGTACATGCCGTCTTACAGGAGATGTTTATAAAAAAAAAAGAAATGTCTACATGCGTAAGCAGTGGCGGCTCCTAAGAATTAAAGTCGGTTGATTTATTTTTTTTTTATTATAATTATTTTTTTGTGACTATTAAAGTGTTGCCCTTAAAATTGACTTTTACCAATTCTGAAATTGCGATTTAAAAAATATGTTGTTTTCTTACTCTGTGCTTTGACTTGATATTTAGGATATTTATTTGTTGTGATTTACTTTTAGCTGAACTATTTATTGATGTTATAATTCAATATGAATATGATTGGCATTCACTTTGTATTAATATACTGGAATAATAACTAAAGAACTAGCCGTTTTTTTTTATATTGATTGAAATTGACTTGGTTGTGAAGTGGTCTAGTTGTGCCTAACCACGCACATGGCAAGCATACTCGTGGAATTGAGTTCAAACCTCAAATTATTCCCAAAAGGAAATAAAAAATCACATCGGGTAGATTGGACTGGTCAACATCTGCTGGTCGCTATCTGATAGATTGGACTGGTCAACATCTGCTGGTCGCTATCGGGTAGATTGGACTGGGGTGGTCGCTATCGGGTAGATTGGACTGGTCAACATCTGCTGGTCACTATCGGGTAGATTGGACTGGTTGACATCTGCTGGTCACTATCGGGTAGATTGGACTGGTCAACATCTGCTGGTCGCTATCGGTAGATTGGACTGGTCAACATCTGCTGGTCGCTATCGGTTAGATTGGACTGGTCAACATCTGCTGGTCGCTCACTTAAGAGAAGGATTAAACTCTGACTACAAACCAACGCTGTCATTTATCTATTACGGGATAAGACTACGTGATAAGACGACGGGATAAGACTATGGGATAACGCTACTGGATGAAACTACGGGAGTAAGACAACGGGATAAGACTAAGGGACATGACGACGGGATAAAACCACGGGAGTAATACTGCGGGATAGGACAATGGGACAAGACTGCGTGATAAAACTAAGTGACAAGACTGCCTGATAAGACTACAGGACAAGACTGCGTGATAAGACAATGGGACAAGACTGCGGGATAAGACTATGGGATTAAACTACGGGAGTAAGCTTCCACAGAAAACTCTAGAGAGTGGGTCCCGTGGGTTTAAGCTGCCGTGCTCATTGAAAACTTCAGAACATCCCCATCACTAACTGAGAACCGTTGCGGGGACATGGGATTCTTTTTTTGTGATGACTGGGAAACGTTTAGTTATCCATAAAATATTTTCACACGCTGTTTTGTCGAAAAATTTGACAAGAGGAGAATTACATTATAAGACATTGTCTACAACAAAGTGTTACATCACTTGAGTTTAGAGTGCTGAAAAGTTTTTCTTGTTATACACAACAACGCGCTTACCAGATTACATGTAATAGCGTGTGAGCGGTGCTTAAATTACACCACGCATGGGAAACGCACCTTAAAGCAACAACTATGCTACAGTGGCCCTAAGTTTGGTTGTTAGCGCCCTGGGACAATGCGAGTGTGGTGATGCCTACTCCGCGGTGGGAACCGTTGGCGCTCAGTACCATTTACAGTACGAAAGCATGGATTACACTTCAAGCATTTGCTATTGTTAATTAGAAAATTATTTCAATACTTTGAATCTTTATGATCGCGTCCGTCAATTTGTTAAGTTTAATACTAGTTGACATGCATTTTTTTTTTACCTAGTTCAAGATCATTTAGGCCGCCACGATATACTTCCAGTGGCCTTTCTCCGGCATATCGACATATTTTATGAGACACCTGTGCCAACCCATCTGGGAAAACAAAATGTTTCCTCGACTCATTATGTCACATCAAGTCCACTGGGCTTGTAAAACAGTGTAAAACCCAAAGCTACCTGCCCATGGGGGTGGAATGGAGGGGGGGGGCACTACCTGTACAGCTTGTTCCTAGGTGTTGAAACAGCGGAGATGTCATGTTGCATTAGAGTAGGCAACACCATTACAGGGGCGTATTTTTTAGCGTATTTTAAAAGCAACACAAGTAGGATTAAGTATATGTTTAGCTGTCATGTGGTATATTGATTAGATTTGCAAAATATTTTTAATGTAAAAAATCTATTTAACATACAGTTTTAATTATTAATAAACATACATGATAAACACGGTCTTTTTAGTTATAGGGACTGTTTGGCGAAGTTATTTTGTTTGGCAAAGACGTCTGTGTACCGAGTTGTCTATGCACATCGTTTTGTTGTCCCACATCAGTCGTTCCCAAACTGTGCTTCAATGACCCCCCAAAGGGATTCGCATGCATTTCTAACGGGCTTCAAAGCCTCTCCAGTAATTATATAAACATTATTAACTTAATATGACATAGTATAGACCATCGGGGCTCCCCCATAGAGATTGATATCTATAAAGTGCTCCGAGAGTCAAAAAGTTTGGGAAACACTGCCCTACATTATCATTTGACACTCCATCTGCTAGTATCTAGCACCTGTATCCATATCTTTTGCCATCCCGTCATTAAGAGCATTTGGCACCCCTCTCTCATTGCATCTTGTTTTTATATCGCGATGCCAGTTGTACTCCGTCTCCACAGATGTAGCTCCCCTTAACTCTTCATATCATATGCTGGAGATCTGCTGTCCAGAGATCAGAGTTATGTTATCACTTTATAGCTACCGTTGAGCTAATCAAGGAACGTATAATAGCTGCACATGATTATTATCTTGATCACATTTCTTATCTATTCCTATTGAATGTCTGTAACCAAATGTATTCTGCGGTACCTCAGTTTCCACCAAGAGTTAATCTGTGGTATCTCAGTTTCCACCAAGAGTTAATCTGTGGTATCTCAGTTTCCACCAAGAGTTAATCTGTGGTATCTCAGTTTCCATCCTAAGTTAATTATTGGTATCTCAGTTTCCATCCTAAGTTAATCATTGGTATCTCAGTTTCCGTCCAGAGTTAATCATTGGTATCTCAGTTTCCATCCTAAGTTAATCATTGGTATCTCAGTTTCCGTCCAGAGTTAATCTGTGGTATCTCATTTTCCACCCAGAGTTAATCAGTGGTATCCCAGTTTACGTCCAGAGTTCATTTTAAAAGTGATGAAAATTCCAATAGAGCTTTCAGTTGAAAAGTTAATCTAAACAGATCTATCACGGCATGCATGTAAACGCTGGTAACGGAAATAAACCATGTAACTTGATGAGATGTAGAGCACCTCTAAAAATACACTTCCTATTTTTATCCCACAAACAAGTACATAAACGTCACATGTCATGTTTTTTTTTTTTTTAGCCCCCAGCAACTTTGGCCTTGAATTTCTTAAATTAAAGAGCCAAAATAAAAGACTTTGAAACCTACCTTCTCAACAAATGAAAGACACATGTTAGAAGACCTTAAACACTGCAAAAGCAAATATGTCCTAGGAAATACCATTTATTTAACAATATCAACAATAACAAAAATATAGATGCATGTATTTTATAGTTTTGACCACGTGTCATTTGCCATGTGTCATTAACCATGTGCCTTTTGCCATGTTTCTTTTGTCATGTGCTGTTTGTCATTTGACCATGTGTCATTTGCCGTGTCAATTGCCTGCAGCATGTCTGTTTTTTTTAAATGTTGAATGCTTTATTTTGGTCTATTTTTTTAAAAATACCGTTTGCCTATTCAGTGTGTGCAAGTATTCTACGCTTTGTTTTTGCCTATATTGTCTCTTTTATATTAAGTCTATAGTTGTCATTTTTGTTGGTTAAGCGCATAGATTATATCTTGTGTCTTGCGCCATCAAATTCCCCTTTCTAATATTCTTATATTACAGATGTTGTATTAAAAATTATGATATCTGGAGTCAATGTTTTTTGTCCCAAGATTCATATTTTAATAGGTCAGTATTAATGTGCCACTCACACCCCCGCTATGCTGCCTGGTGCTATAGCCCACACACACCCGCTATGCTAACTGGTGCTGCAGCCCACACAACTCCCGCTGCCTGGTGCTGCTGCCCACACACCCCCGCTATGCTGCCTGGTGCTGCATTCCACACACCCTCGTCATGCTGCCTGGTGCTGCAGCCCACACACCCCCGCTATGCTGCCTGGTGCTGCAGCCCACACATCCCCGTCATGCTGCCTGGTGCTGCAGCCCACACATCCCCGTCTTGCTGTCTGGTGCCTCAGCCCACACATCCCGTCATGCTACCTGGTGCTGCAGCCCACACACACCCGTCATACTGCCTGGTGCTGCAGCCCACACATCCCCGTCATGCTGCCTGGTGCTGCAGCCCACACATCCCCGTCATGCTACCTGGTGCTGCAGCCCACACATCCCCGTCATGCTGTCTGGTACTGAAGCCAACACCCCCGTCATGCTGTCTGTTACTGCAGCCACACCCCCATCATGCAGTCTGGTACTGAAGCCAACACCCCCATCATGCTATATGGTACTGAAGCCAACACCCCCGTCATGCTGTCTGGTACTAAGGCCAACACCCCCCGTCATGATGTCTGGTACCGAAATCCACGTCCCTGTTATGTTGTCCGGTCCTGAAGCCAACACCCCGTCATGCTGTCTGGTACTGAAGCAAACGTCCCTATTATACTGTCTGGTACTAAAGCCATCAGCCCCGTCATGCTGTCTGGTACCGAAGCCCAAACCCCTGTTATGCTGTCCGGTACTGAAGCCCACGTCCTCGTTATGCTCTCTGGTACTGAAGTCCACGTCCCCATCATGTTGTCTGGTACTAAAGCCAACACTTCCGTCATTTGTCTGGTTCTAAAGCTAACACCCCCGTCATGATGTCTGGCACTGAAACCCTAACCCCCGTCATGTTGTCCGTTACTAAAGCCAACAGCCCTGTCATGCTGTCTGGTACTGAAGCCATTATCCGCCCTCATTCTGTCTGGTACTGAAGTTCAAACCCCCGTCATGCTGTCTGGCACTGAAGCCAACACCCCATTATGCTGTCTAGTATTGAAGCCAACATCCCTATCATGCTGTCTGGTACTGAAGCCAACACCCCGTCATGCTGTCCGGTACTGAAGCCATTATCCCCCCTTATTCTGTCTGGTACTGAAGTTCAAACCCCCGTCATGCTGTCTGGTACTGAAGCCAACACCTCCGTTATGCTGTCTAGTACTGAAGCCAACACCCCCGTTTTGCTGTCTAGTACTGAAGCTAACGTCCCTATCATGCTGTCTGGTACTGAAACCCAAAGCCCTTTCATGTTGCCCGGTCCTGAAACCAACACCACTATCATGTTGCCCGGTACAGAAGCCCACTCCCCCGTTATGCTGCACGGTCCTGCAGCCCGACACCTCCGTCATGCTCTCCCATCCCGCAGGCCGAACACTTCATTCTATCCGGCTCTGTTACGTATACCCTGTCATTTGTGACCACGCTTAAATCGGTCGATGAATCCGACACACCATGGACACACTTCATTCAGCAAACCTCCTACTGTGACTAGCCCTGTGACAACCCCATTGATTCGATTCCCCCTGTAATTTCACACCCACGCCAGTCGAAGGATAAAACAGGAAGATTAAGGTGATGTAGATGATGACATACAGTTTATTGACACAGTCAACATTCGGTTTTACCATAAATACCAAGGCACGTTATTGAGTTATTGCAAAATGCTGAACTTCCCATGAAGACACAAGATTCTAGTTCCATTCTGTTTCCCTACTAAAATTGCTACGTCAAGGCGTATAATTGGAAATAACCACTCTGGCAAACATGCTTACACGTGTAATTGCTGGTTACTTCTAGGATGCATTTATCTACTTTCTGTCATCCACCACCTTCTTCTTTTTCTTTTCACTCGTGCTGACATCTTGTTTTCATTTGGAAGCAGAAAAAAATGTGGCAAGTCAATTGTTCACTAGACTGTGATCAATCGAACGCTTTGTAGAAATTTCGCCAAGGTATAGGGTAAACCTCACTAATGATCTGAAGAAGTGTGGCCAAGGTATAGGGTAAACCTCACTAATGATCTGAAGAAGTGTGGCCAAGGTATAGGGTAAACCTCACTAATGATCTGAAGAAGTGTGGCCAAGGTATAGGGTAAACCTCACTAATGATTTGTAAAAGTGTGGAAAAGGTATAGGGTACACCTCTCTAATGATTTGTAGTTGTTTGGCCGAGGTATAGGGTAAACCTCACTAATGATTTGAAGAAGTTTGGCCAAGGTATAGGGTAAACGTCACTAATGATTTGAAGAAGTGTGGCCAAGGTATAGGGTAAACCTCACTAATGATTTGAAGAAGTGTGCCCAAGCAATATTGTAAAACAGTATTAATTTGCAGAAATGTATATGGTAAAATTAATCAATAATAATTTGTAGAAATGTGGCCAAGGTATAGGGTAAATCCTCACTAATAATATGTAGAAGGGTGGCCAAGTACAGGGTAAAACCTAACAAATGATTAGTAGAAATATAGCCATGGTAAAGGGTATAAAATCACTAATGATTTGTAGAAATGTGGCAATGGTAAAGGGTAAAACATCACTAATAATTTGTAGAAATGTGGCCAAGGAATAGGGTAAAACCTCAACAATAATTTGTAGAAATGTGGCCAAGGAAAATGGTAAAACATTCCTAATGATTTGTAGAAGTGTGGCTAAGGAATAGGGTACAACATCACTAATGATTTGCAAAACGTTTGAAAGATGCGACTACTTTCCTCATACCTACATTTGACAATCTGTTTTTTTTTGTTTTGTTTTTTTGTTTTTTTAAATCGACTGTAAAAATTTGGAAGGCATTTAGATACATGATGTTGTCTTGAATTCACAAACAAAAATTTGAATACACGGACTGCCTGAAATCGGTAACTTGAGTAATACAGGATTTTATTTTGCATGTCATCCATTACATCTAAAAAGATTATGAAACCTTTTTACAACGTCATGTTCAATTAGATCGAAGACCTGCGAATGAGCTAATCAATCAGCAAGTCAGAATGTTAATGTTCAGGATCACATTTGTGTTATTATATATGTTATAGAGAGCCTGTTTACATCATATTATCTCGTGCGTGCCCTCTGATTGACCCCGCATGAGACGCTGTGTTCACAAAGGGGTGTGGCTTAGGCCTTTGAAGTAACTTGTTGACGCCGCCAACGAATAAAAATAATTAATCTGTTCCAAATAGTATTTGGTAGAATGATTGGGATTTTTCCCGAAATGTCTCGAAGGCAGGGCTTGGGCGTCGGTAGACCCACCTATATAAGGGATTGACAGGCACGGACGAGGGACGGAGATTTCCGATAGATTTTCTTAACATTACGAGGCGTGTTTTATTCTTTTGTGTATTTGTGTGCTCCTACTTATATGTGTTTATTTCGCATTATTTATTGGCATCATTATTTCTAATTGTATTAACTGTGTACCGGTACGACATCTGCCTGTGTTTATTTCGCATTATTTATTGGCATCATTATTTCTAATTGTATTAACTGTGTACCGGTACGACATCTGCCATACTGTAAGTTGAAGATTGTAATTTTATTTTATTTTATTTTGTAATTATCTTAAGACATAATAAATCGTAATTAATTGTGACTAGAAACTGTTTTGGGTCGTATCCTTAATATTGTTGATTATATGGTATCGTCCTTTGTTAGGCACTGTTTACAACGAGCCAATTAAAATTAAAATAGGAGATTAATTTCTCCCAATACAAGTCAGTGCGTAACAAATTGGGCTGCTCGTCCGCGATAATACTTAATTCATACTACTATTATTATTTCTCATATTAGACTCCAATTTTAATAAATTGTGGGCTTTTCCGAGGATAATTTTAATCCATAGTTTTTAATACACCAATAATAAATTGAGTGTTTTTCTGTGGATTTTGACAAACTGTTTACCTTAATACACTCAAACTAATTTGAGTTCACGATACCATTTTACGACACCAACAACAGAGCTGGTTACAATTTTTTTCATTAGTGTGTGCACTAAGCTTAAATTTTTATAAAAATCATTGTTATATTTTGCCTGTGTCAAAATGGATTTTGATATTGAAAACCCATCAGTAGAGGCATTAGACAAATGTTCTAGGAAGGAGCTATTTTCCATTGCTAAAGCTCTAGAAATAAATGTAGCTCATTCGGCCGTAAAAAAGACCATACGAGACATGATCATCGTTCACTTTGTGGATGAAGACATGTTATCTGAAGATGAACTTGCCTCAGTCACACAACCGACTGATCCAAGTATGGAGCTCCAACTAAAGCTCAAACAAATGGAACTAGATGCCCAGAGAGAAAAAGAACGTGAGCTTAAACAGCTGGAGCTAAATAAAGAACGTGAGCTGAAACAGCTGGAGCTTGAAGCTCAGAGAGAGAAAGAAGAAAAAGAACGAGAGCTTAAACAGCTGGAGCTAAAAGCTCAGAGAGAGAAAGAAGAAAAAGATAGAGAGCTAACAATAAAGTTAAAACAAATGGAAATAACGGCCAATTTAGGAGCAATGGAAAATAGACTCACGGCTCCAGCCGGTCAGGGTTGCGATGCAATTAAATTTGCAAAAGTAATCCCTAAATTTACAGAAAAAGAGGTTGACCAATATTTTGCGCAGTTTGAGATAACTGCCCAAAATTTTAAAATTCCTGAAACTATGTGGTCCACCTTACTTCAACCAGCCTTGACCGGAAGGGCATCTGAAGTCTTTGTGTCCCTGAATGCGGAACAGCGCGGGGACTATAACCTAGTAAAATCATTAATACTTAAGGCTTATGAATGTGTCCCCGAAGCATACCGTAAAAAGTTTAGGGAACTGTGGAAACGTGATGGCCAGACTCATGTTGAGTTCCTCCGGGAAAAGGAACGGCTCCTGGACAAGTGGCTGCACGCAACCAACACCGAGACAGACTTCAAGAAATTCAAGAACCTCATTCTGATGGAGGAGTTCAAGAACTGTGTTCGTACTGAGGTGCGGATACATATTGCAGACCGTGGCGAAGGTGACGCACATACGGCAGCAGTGTTAGCCGACGACTTCACCATCTCACATCAACTTTCCAAGAATCCATCTGACACCAAAAATGACAGGCACAATAAGACAGCTGTATCAACTTACAGTAAACCTCCACAAAAACCATTCAAGCCCGGTACGAAAGAAATTGGTGCAAAAGACACATGTGCCTACTGTAAAAAAGAAGGACATACGAGGGATGATTGCTGGAAACTCAAGAAGAAAACTGAGAAGACCACACATCCTGGTACACAACACAAAGTCTCCGCTTGTACGTCTCGTCATACATCTGGAAACACATTTTCAAAATTCAAGAGTTTTTGCTCTCCAGATGTCCATACAAACTTCAAAGAGGTTTGTCACGACTCATCAAAGAGTTCCATTATGAACAATAAGGCTAGTTTTACTGACTCCAGCCAAGTTCCTGCTTCGACTGCGAGTTTTATGAGCTTGTCGCCAAGATCCTTTTGCTCCAAGAAGAGGTCTACCTCCAGAGGGCGTTTTACTGAGGACTTGTGTGCAAGTTTTGACGACTCTACCCAGAGTTTTACTTCCTCTACCCTAGCCGAATGTTCTCAAGACTCCAACAAGAGTTTACCTACCAAGGTCCAAAATTCTACATCAGAAACTACTGATGTCATACAAGACTTCATGCCTTTCATATCGGAAGGATTCGTATCACTGCCAGGTGATTTTTCCAGTCTACAACCAATCAAAATTTTACGAGATACAGGTGCTTCACAGTCCTTACTACTTGAGGGTATACTTCCCTTGTCTGAATCTACTGCTACTGGGAGCAACATCCTGTTACGAGGTGTAGAGCTTGGATGCATAGATGTACCTTTACATCTCATCAACCTAAAATCAGACTTAGTCTCCGGACCTGTGGTTGTGGGTGTCCGACCAACATTACCATTGGACGGCATCTCGTTGCTGCTAGGCAATGACTTAGCTGGTGGGAAGGTGATAGCCGAGCCCATCGTTACTCATGAACCTTGTTTAAATGAAAATCAGGAAGAAGATCAAGAATTGTATCCAGCATGTGCTGTGACAAGGGCCATGAGTTCCAAGATCTCCACAAAAGAGATTTCACAAAAAAGCCATAAAATTCTTCCTGAAATTGACCTGGGAAAAACATTTTTTGCAAGTTTAAATGAAGAGGCTAGTAATTACAAGACTCCAACTCGAATGCAACTTATTGAAGAACAGAAGAGTGATCCAGAAATAGTCAAACTTCGAGAGAACGCTTTGACCCAAAAAGAAGCTGAACAATTCCCTGTATGTTATTACCTTCAAGATGACATACTTTTGAGAAAATGGCGACCTCCAGACGCAAATGCTGACGAAGAATGGAGGATAGTTCATCAAATAGTAGTTCCTACACCATTCCGGAACGAAGTCCTGAACTTAGCCCATGACTCACCACTTTCAGGGCATTTGGGAGTAAAGAAGACATATCACAAAATCACGTCGCACTTCTTTTGGCCCAAAATCAAGAAAGATGTGGTTGAATACTGCAGATCATGTCATACTTGTCAGGTTGTAGGGAAACCAAATCAGAAGATACCAGCAGCTCCTCTTCAACCCATTCCAGCATTCGAAGAACCTTTCAGTCGCGTTATTATAGACTGCGTTGGACCTCTGCCAAAGACAAAATCAGGTCACCAATACTTGTTGACAATCATGTGTGCGTCAACAAGGTTCCCAGAAGCTATTCCTCTTCGCAATATCAAGACTCCGAACATCGTCAAAGCCTTGACGAAGTTTTTTACATTGTTTGGTCTTCCGAAGTCTGTACAGTCGGACCAAGGAACCAACTTCAAGGCTGGAATATTCAAACAAGTGATGAAACAGTTGGGCATAGAACACTGCTTGTCGAGTGCATATCATCCTGAGTCACAGGGAGCACTTGAGCGATTCCATCAGACGCTGAAGAACATGATGAGAACCTACTGCCTGGAACAAGAGAAAGACTGGGATGAAGGCATCAACATGCTACTGTTCGCCGCAAGAGAAGCAGTTCAAGAATCACTTGGATTCAGCCCCTTCGAACTGGTGTTTGGCCACACGGTTCGCGGTCCCCTTAAACTTTTAAAAGACACGTGGATGTCATCGACACCCACGGAAGGACTTCTTGACTATGTCCAAAAATTTAAAACTAAACTTTTTAATGCCGTTAATTTGGCTAAAACACATTTAAAAGATTCACAATCTAAAATGAAAGTTTGGTATGACAAAAAGTCAAAATTCAGACAGTTTGCTTCAGGGGACAAAGTGCTTGTGCTTTTGCCGATACCAGGGCAAGCACTACAAGCTAGATATTTTGGTCCTTATGTTGTTGAGTCCAAAATCAATGATTTAAATTACATTGTGTTAACACCAGATCGTAAAAGAAAGAAACAGTTATGTCACATTAACATGTTAAAAGAATATTTTGATAGAAAATGTGATGATCATTGTCCATCCTCAGAAACAAATGTTAACACAATCTCAACTGTAACTTCAGTACTTAAAGAAAATGTTACTGAAACCTTTGATAGTGTCCCAGAAAAAGTTGGTAATTATAAACTTAAAAATTCAGAAATATTGGCCAACTTAGATAAGAAACTAGGACATTTGTCATTGTCAGAGAAGGATGTTGTTAAGTCTGTTATTGCAGATTTTGTTTTACTCTTCCCTGATGTACCTAATAAAACCAACATTGCTGTACATGATGTTGACATTGGCAATGCAGTTCCGGTCAAGCAACACCCCTATAGGGTCAATCCGGAAAAACTTGAAATAATCCGGTCTGAAATAAAATACATGCTTGAAAATGATATAATTGAACCAAGCTCTAGTAACTGGAGTTCACCATGTATTTTAGTCCCAAAGCCTGACAAAAGTTACAGGTTTTGTACTGACTTCAGGAAAGTGAATGCATTCACAAAGACTGATTCCTTTCCGATTCCAAGGATAGACGATCTTATAGATCGAATAGGTGATGCCAAATATGTAACCAAGATAGACTTACTATCAGGTTATTGGCAGGTTCCTCTATCTGACAGAGCAAAAGAAATCTCTGCTTTTTGTACTCCAGATGGTTTATATCAATATAAAGTAATGCCGTTTGGAATGAAAAATGCCCCAGCTACATTCCAACGTCTTGTAAATAACATTATTGCTGACCAGGAAAATTGCAGCGCCTATATTGATGATGTAATTATTTACAGTCAAGATTTTTCATCTCATGTAAACCAATTAAGATCTCTGTTTAAAAAATTTTTGCAGGCAAATGTAACTGTAAATTTAAATAAATGTGAATTTTGTCATGCAACTGTGGAATATTTAGGTCACATAGTGGGTCAAGGTCATGTAAAGCCTGTTCAAGCTAAGATAAATGCTATTGTATCACTTCCACCACCCACTACTAGAAAACAGTTAATGAGATTTTTGGGAATGGCAGGTTATTATAGAAAATTTTGCAAAAATTTCTCAGTTATTGCTTCTCCTTTAAGTAATATGTTAAAGAAAAATGCAAAATTTCATTGGTCAGATGCTTGTCAGGAAGCATTCGAAAACATTAAAAATATACTTGCTAATGCTCCTGTTCTCATTGCACCAGACTTTAACAAACAGTTTAAATTAGCTGTAGATGCCAGTGATGTTGGCATTGGTGCAGTTCTTTTTCAAGAAGATGACCACAATGTAGATCATCCTGTCTCTTATTTCTCAAAGAAATTTAACTCACATCAGAAAAACTATTCCACTGTAGAAAAAGAATGTTTAGGTTTAATTCTTGCTCTCCAACAATTTGATTTTTATGTCAGTTGTTCTTTACATTCAGTACTTGTTTTTACTGATCACAATCCTTTAACATTTTTGAATAAGATGGTCTCCAAAAATCAAAGATTGTTAAGATGGAGCCTATTTTTACAAGAATATAATTTGGACATCAAACATATTAAAGGCAAAGACAATGTCATTGCAGATACTTTGTCCAGAAATTAATTTTCACTTATGTTATTGTTCATAAGCTGTTAAGAAGTTTTTTGTCAAATATTTTGAGAGTAAGAAATGTACTTTCTTCAATTTTAATGGAAAAAGAATTCCATTTTTTGAAAAATGAAATTTTTTTCTTTTAAGAGGGGAGGTGTTATAGAGAGCCTGTTTACATCATATTATCTCGTGCGTGCCCTCTGATTGACCCCGCATGAGACGCTGTGTTCACAAAGGGGTGTGGCTTAGGCCTTTGAAGTAACTTGTTGACGCCGCCAACGAATAAAAATAATTAATCTGTTCCAAATAGTATTTGGTAGAATGATTGGGATTTTTCCCGAAATGTCTCGAAGGCAGGGCTTGGGCGTCGGTAGACCCACCTATATAAGGGATTGACAGGCACGGACGAGGGACGGAGATTTCCGATAGATTTTCTTAACATTACGAGGCGTGTTTTATTCTTTTGTGTATTTGTGTGCTCCTACTTATATGTGTTTATTTCGCATTATTTATTGGCATCATTATTTCTAATTGTATTAACTGTGTACCGGTACGACATCTGCCATACTGTAAGTTGTAGATTGTAATTTTATTTTATTTTATTTTGTAATTATCTTAAGACATAATAAATCGTAATTAATTGTGACTAGAAACTGTTTTGGGTCGTATCCTTAATATTGTTGATTATATGGTATCGTCCTTTGTTAGGCACTGTTTATAAGGTTTCATTTAAAGCACGAAGAACAGGATCAACCAACGAAAACAGCCGGCTCAGATCGATCCCATTGTCTGTTTAAGTTTTCACCGCTCTTCACAAAAGACAATGCTAGAAGGAAAAAAAAAAAAAAACAACTTTAGATATAAATCGATTATTGGTAGTCGATTCTGTTCAACAACGCAGGTTTAGAAACACGGGGTTGCACATGCGCTCAGTCATCTCACAATGGCGCGTCTTTTTTTTTTTTAATGGTGACGTGACGGTGCTTCTTGACCTTTTCAAATTTTGTATTTCTCACAAACATCCGCCGTTTGTCTAAGTATCGATGAGACATTCATGATCAGCGGCGCGTCCTGTAAAACAGACGTCAGAGTCTTCAGATACAGCCCCACAAACGGAGTGATCCATCGTTAACCCATAGCTTCGTGTAGTGCCTCAATAATAACAGCAGGTCGGCAACTCAAAAGAATAAGCAAATCTATTTATGACACGTACTGTTGTGTGGTTTGTCAAATTTAATCTATTTTCAGATTTAGCTCGTTATAGGAACAATGCGTAACAAAGGATTGACAACCAGTCTACAAAGATAAACGATAAAAAAAAGCTGGGGATAGTATCCATCCCTGTGGCGCTACAGCACTGCCTCACTACTTCCTTCCACTCAGACCAAACGAATGCTTTTCTTTTCCATGCTTGGATTCCCAGCTGCTGTAGATCGTTTTCCACATCTTCCATCAATCTAAGCCTCATGTCTGCATTAGAGCCGTGTTTTGGTGTTTTGGTGATATACTCTCTGCACTCCTCTGCCATTTGGCATTCTCTCCAAGTGTCCTGCCCAACGTAGCCTACCCTATCGTGGCGTCCTGATATAGACTGTACCGTTCATTGTTCGTTCGTAATCTCCATCCTTATTCATCCATTGTGTGTCCATATATATTCCGGAGAACTTTTCTCTCCCATGTGTTTAATAGGGTTTCTGTCATTTTTATTAGTTTCAATGTTTCACTTGGTTATGTTACAACTGGTCAGATTACATTTCAAAAAAAAAATTCTTTGTTTTTCTCAAATAATGTATGTACTTTTGAGTATTTTCAGACTACTGAAGTATGCCCTGTTTCCGGCTGACATTCTTTCTTTTATTTCTTTTTTTTAGTAATTCGCTTCTTTCATTTAATAAAGTTCCTATATATTTGAATTTATTTTTTTTTTTTTCAAAATTTTTTCTAATTTAAATGGATTCATCTGTATGTACTTCTCTTGTCATCAGTGGCGTAGCTAGTGGGGTGCGGGCGGAGCGGACCGCACCGGGTGACATCATCTCACGGGCGACACCAAAGTCCTGCTTTATTAAAAGTTCAAGGTTCATGCGTCAGAGATTAGGTGACCCTATATTTTAAAGTCAGAACAGTACCGTTTTACCTGCTTCAACGCCGATTGAAGTGTCTTGTAACTTTTGTAAGGGAAAGTCTTTTGCCGAAAATGCTTCATGTTTACATTTTTTTTCGGTACACTTGAGAGAGTATTTTTCTTCTTTGCTGCATCCACTAATCGATGGGATTTTCTAACTGAACACATTGGAATGTCGTTTAAAAGACCTTCAACAAAACATTGGAGTGCTCATCATGCTACTGTTAAAACAATGAAAGATAAGTTTGATAAATGTGTTCCGGCGATTGAAGCTCTATAATGATCGTCTTTAGATTTAAGAGGTACACCACAAGTTTCTTTAACATGTTGTCTGTGATTGATCTGCTTCCTTTACCTTTGGGCTGACCTGTATGAGGAATTTATTCTTACACAGCAATATCTGCAGACTAAAGGCTTTACTCTTGACAAGGTAGTGGCCAACATAGAGTCATTAAGATTGTTTCTGCACGAGAAGCGCTGTCAATTGGTGAAACATGCTATTGAAAAGTCAATTTTTTTAAAATCAGACCAATATGGACTTTCGGTAGAAAGAAAATTAAAAAGAGAATGGCAGAGGAAGATATAGTTGCTGGACTATCTCTGCGAGAAGAAAACGGTAGCGAGTAGCTGGAGTCTATCGATCGCTTTCATTCTGAACTTAAAATCAGATCATCTATTGTCAAAGAAGTTCCAGATATGTTTGGGGTGTTCAACCCAAGAGTCTAGTATCAGCAAGTGAAGAAGAGTTATTGGTGTTTGTTCCACAATTAACATTTTTCAATGATGAGTTATCAGAAGCCGAACTTTTTAAAAAGAAATACCAAGGCTTAGAAGACACCTAACGGCAGCTGATATTAAATTTCTTGAATCGGTCAGTATTTGATGTTTTGAAATTCATAGCTACATGGGACATTCTAGAAGCTCTATCAATACTCTCGCAAAGCCTTTAATTGTTTCATACGATCTTTGTGTCTGTGGCTTCATATGAGCGGAACTTTTCAAAACTATGGCTTATCAAGAACTATTTATTATGATCCACCATGGGACAGTTAAAGGTTTCTGATCTTGATCTACAATCAATTGAAATGAAACAGTGAAGCGTATTGATTTTAATCAAGTTATTGACAGGTTTGCAGCTTTGAAGACCAGGAAAGGAACATTTTAAATAAAGTAAATTTAATGTAAAAGTAACAACCTCCTGATCTTAATTTACCCGGTAATTTCTTTTTTTCCTTTTCATTGTTATACTGTGGACTTATTTTGACAAGTATAAGAAAACCTCGTTGAAGTTGTGGGGAGAGGGGTGACACCATGAATTTACCGCACCGGGTGACACCAACCTTGTCTGCGCCACTGCTTGCCATCGTCATGTATTTTGTGTTTTGGGTGTTAACTTCCAGCCCTGCTTTAGGGATGCATCTTCAAATTCAATGAAGGCTTTTGATATGTCTTTACTCCTTTTCCCTAACAGTGCTTTGTCATCAGCCTATTCAAGATACTGAAAGGGGGGTTTATTGTAGAGAGTGTCCACTTGTTGAGAGTCTTGGATTTCCCTCAGAAAGTATCCTGTTATTGTTCCGCTGGTGTCAATATGTATGCTTCTTATAACTCTATCTAATGTTAAGTTAAATAGCATACATGACAGTGAGACTTCTTTTCTTAGGCCTCGTCTAATTGAAATTCCCTTAATTATCCCCTCTGAACCTTAATTTTGCTTTTTGAGTTGTTAAATGTTACATGTATCAGACTTGTCAGTTTGTTGGTTATGCCAAACTCCTGCAGAGTCTCATATTGACATTTTATTTTGATGCTGTCATAGGCTATTTTATAGTCCACATGAAATTGATGTAAATGGGATATTATATTCAAAATATTTCACTAATGGTTAAAATCTGATCCGTCATTGATCTGTTTTGTCTGAATCCACATTAGTAGTCACCTGCTATTTTATAGTCCACATGTAATTGATGTAATATGATATTATATTCCAAATATTTCACTAATGGTTAAAATCGGTTTTGTCTGAATCCACATTAGTAGTCACCTGCTATTTTATAGTCCACATGTAATTGATGTAATAGGATATTATATTCCAAATATTTCACTAATGGTTAAAATCTGATCAGTCATTGATCTGTTTTGTCTGAATCCACATTAGTAGTCACCTGCTATTTTATAGTCCACATGTAATTGATGTAATAGGATATTATATTCCAAATATTTCACTAATGGTTAAAATCTGTTTTGTCTGAATCCACATCAGTAGTCACCTGGTATTTTTATAATGCACAGTTGTCTTTTGACAGTTAATTTTGTCAGCATTTTGTATATGACATTTAATAGGGAAATTCCTCTGTAGTTTGTGCACTGAAGTTTGGAGCCTTTCTTTTGCATTGGATTTATCAATGATGTTTCCCATTCTGTTTGAGTTTTCTCTGCTTGAACATTTTTGTTATAAGTTTATGTGTCTGAGAATGTAGTTCGCTTCCTCCATATTTAATAAGTTCTGCTTGGGTCAGGTCTTGTGTTTTTTTCATGTAATTTTAGTTCTATAGTTTCTTCTAGAGTTGTGGAGCTGATTAAAGAGTCTTGTCCTCCCAAGGGATGTTAAAAACATTCAGTTTAATCATACTGTTAAGTTGATATAAAAATACAGATTAAAAAAACACAGAGATTAAAACTTTATGAATTTACAGCAAGTTAAAAGTTATCATACTTACATAGTACCAATATTAATCCACACAAACAGACAGTAAAAATTCTATTAAGTCTTGTAGGGCTCCTGTAAGTCTAATAAGACTTGTAACTGCCTGCCTGTCACAGTCGACCTTCGTATATATAGTGAGAGAATTAGAACCCTCCAGAAAAGAAAGTCTATACATTCAATAAACAGAGGTTACTTTAACCTTTATGTAATATTAATTTAAACCCCTTCGTTAATGTAAACAAACTTTCACAATTAAGGGGTGTCGGGAAAAGGAGGGGAAGACTTAATTCGTGACGCCAGTGACGAAAACAAAGGGAAGCGCAAGCACACCACTGCTCGTGCTGAACAGAAACTAGGTCATTACACAGGCTAAAACAGTATACATTAATAGTTAGTTTTTAACCTTGCTGGTAAATCTTAGCACACTTGCAACACCATCTATCTATACAATGTACATTCCTAAAATAGTTCAACTGAAATGCACGGTCAACGAAAATCCCTTCCACTATGCACTGTCTAGCACAACACAGTCTCACCAAAAGATGGTTTCACTACATACACGTTTACCATACACAATCCCAAACAAAACTTTCCTAGGTCAATTATCAGTAAACGTATTCCCACAGCACTCATCACCCATCCCCGTGGCGCTACAGCCAATGAAGGGCTTTGGCCTGCCTCACCACTTCCTTCCACTCAGACCTAACTAATGCCTTTCTTTTCCATGCTTGGACTTTCAGCTGCTGTAGATCTTTTTCTACATCATCTATCCACCTAAGCCTAGGTCCGCCTTTGAGCCTTTTACCTCTGGGGTATTGGTGATGCACCCTCTTCGTTCCTCCCACAGCACTCAGCTCTAGCCAAAAACTTTGGTATCATAAACAATTAATAGCCATTCAAACCACCATTCTATACACCCTTTGAACATAGACACCGTTTACACCTCAATCATTGACAACATCACTATTTTCACTTTGAACATAGACAACATTCCAGACGCCTCGAGCGTTTAAACGTTTTATCTTACACATTTTAAACAGAGACACCTTTACAATTTTTACCCCCCTGACCAGAGACACTTTTAGTTTACACACTTTGAACCACAGACCCATTTGATTACCACACTTTCATGACCATATACATTCTCACTACTCACACGTGAACATAGACACTCTCAAAGAGCGCAGCCCCCACGCACACGCCAGCCTTATAAAACATACACTCTAAACATATAAATCTTAAACTCTAAACATTTAAAATCTAGAGAGAGACTTCACATAATCTAAAATACATAAGCTTAAAGGAGGAACAAGTCTATTTAAAAAAAAAAACACTGCAGTTCTTTGATCAAATAATAATAACAAGAATAATTAATGTCAAGGACAAACAACAAAAACAAAAAGCGGCCCGACCTGCTAAATACATTTAAACTGAATCAAAGAGATTTTTTTCTCTTCCCTGTCGTGTTTACTAGAGGTCATGGGAAGCATTCATACTCGCCATTAATGTCCGTACAATTTCCGCAATAAAGCTGTGACGTACGCTGTCATATGCCGGAACGTACACCTGTGGGGATTTTTGCGTTTTTTTTGTTTTTTTTTTTTTTTTTTTCCCTTTTTAAAAATAAATTAATACAGATCGCGCTCTAACAACTTGAAATGCCCCAGGTCTTTGTGTGTGGTTTGTGGTGGTTGGGGGGATTGGGGAGGGGGGGGGGGCGCTAGCCTGCTTTGAGACTCCCACTCATAAATCCAGGTATGGTGATAACAGGTTTGAGGATCGCAGAATTATCAAAAACAAAACGCAGCAATCACATCGTAGAAACAATTTTTTTTTTTTTTTTTTACACTTCATGGTCAAATCAAACAACAGCTGGATCTACCATTATTTTTATTATTATTACTATTATTATCTAATTATTAATTTTAAAAGTCCTTTAAACATATTTACAAATTTATACTAGTTAAAAAGAATAATCACTATGTATATTCAACGGAAATTATTTTACAATGTCCCATTTTTTCATGACAAGAATTTCTGCTTCTTCTTATCTTTCAAGGGCCCGCGATCTTTCTGTTGATCATTCTGGCTCCTGGTTTAAATTCAGAGTTTGCCTTCTTTTAGATGGATTGCCGTCCAAGGCTAACGAGTCCCATCCAAACGGGACTTTTTCATAAACTATTTAGATTTATTTTTTCTGTCAAATGTGTTTTATTAAGGCAGGAAAAACTAAATAACCCATACCTATTTGTCCAAGGATCTACCCTAGATGTGAGTCAACTCTCTTTATAAGCCTAAACTCACTGTGAGGCTCCCTTCTTTATGAGTCTAATCTCGCTGTGAGGAAACTCTCTTTATGAGCCTAATATCACTGTGAGACGGCACTCTTTTATGAGTCTAATCTCGCTGTGCGGCCATTATCTTTATAATTCTTATCTCGATCTGAGCCAAGTCTCTTTATAAGTCTAATCTCGCTGTGAGGCAACCCTCTTTTTAATCCTGATCTCGCTCTGAGGCAACTCTCTTTATAAGTCTCATCACGCTGTGAGGCAACTCTCTTTAACAAACACTTTTGTTGTTCCAACATTCCTTGAAATTATCCCACATTTATATTGGTTTTTTCCCCATGATAAAAATGTGCATTAAAAAGTGTTATTCCCATGTTTTAGAAAAATTAAAATCCGGGCAAATTGTGTCCTTATGTGTTGCCTTATTAGAAATGAAAAGTATCTAAGCAGATGATTATTATCCACAAAATTTTAATCCATAAGATAAAACGCCCACCTTGCATTTTGAATGACGCTGTCATCAATACAAACAATTCTCTAGCCATGAAAGAAAGTATGGTGTACATGTGGATTCAATCATTCTCTATCCATGAAAGAAAGTAGAGGTGTAAATGTGGATTCAATAATCCTCTAGCCATGAAAGAAAGTATGGTAAAAATGTGGATTCAATAACTCTCTATCCATGAAAGACAGCATGGTATACATGTGAATTCAATAATTCTCTAGCAATGAAAGAAAGTATGGTGTACAGGTGGATTCAATAATTCTCTAGCCATGAAAGAAAGTATAGTGTACATGTGGATTCAATAATTCTCTAGCCATGAAAGAAAGTATGGTATACAGGTGGATTCAATAATTCTCTAGCCATGAAAGAAAGTATAGTGTACATGTGGATTCAATAATTCTCTAGCCATGAAAAAAAGTATGGTGTACAGGTGGATTCAATAATTCTCTAGCCATGAAAGAAAGTATAGTGTACATGTGGATTCAATAATTCTCTAGCCATGAAAGAAAGTATGGTGTGCATGTGGATTCAATTATTGTCTAGCCATGAAAGATAATATGGTGTACAGGTGGATTCAATAATTCTCTAGCTATGAAAGAAAGTATGGTGTACAGGTGGATTCAATAATTCTCTAGCCATGAAAGAAAGTATAGTGTACATGTGGATTCAATAATTCTCTAGCCATGAAAGAAAGTATGGTGTACAGGTGGATTCAATAAATCTCTAGCCATGAAAGAAAGTATGGTGTGCATGTGGATTCAATAATTGTCAAGCCATGAACGAAAGTATGGTGTGCAGGTGGATTCAATAATTCTCTAGCCATGAAAGAAAGTATGGTGTGCATGTGGATTCAATAATTGTCTAGCCATGAAAGAAAGTATGGTGTACAGGTGGATTCAATAATTATCTAGCCATGAAAGAAAGTATGGTGTGCATGTGGATTCAATAATTGTCTAGCCATGAAAGAAAGTATGGTGTACAGGTGGATTCAATAATTGTCTAGCCATGAAAGAAAGTATGGTGTGCATGTGGATTCAATAATTGTCTAGCCATGAAAGAAAGTATGGTGTACAGGTGAATTCAATAGTTCTCTAGCCATGAAAGAAAGTATGGTGTGCATGTGGATTCAATAATTGTCTAGCCATGAACGAAAGTATGGTGTGCATGTGGATTCAATAATTGTCTAGCCATGAAAGAAAGTATGGTGTGCATGTGGATTCAATAATTGTCTAGCCATGAAAGAAAGTATGGTGTACAGGTGAATTCAATAGTTCTCTAGCCATGAAAGAAAGTATGGTGTGCACGTGGATTCAATAATTCTCTAGCCATGAAAGAAAGTATGGTGTACAGGTGAATTCAATAGTTCTCTAGCCATGAAAGAAAGTATGGTGTACAGGTGAATTCAATAGTTCTCTAGCCATGAAAGAAAGTATGGTGTACATGTGGATTCAATAGAGCGCACAGTAAAATCCAGGACAGCTGAGCTAAATGATACTCTTTAAAAAAATACGCATGTGCGTTTGGTACGTAATACTTTATTTTGTTTCACGTAAATATTCTCGATTTGAAAATAATCTAATTATTATGCGGGTTTAAAAGGCGGTGTGGCATAAGAAAATGAACATCGTTAAGGGGCGTTTAAAAAAGTTTGCGGTAGCTTACCGGTCCGTTGGCGTGGGGTTGGGAGGAAGGGGGGGGGGTCCAGAACAAATTGTTATTCATAAAAAGTGCGTTTTTTAAATGAATTTTCTTTTTGTCACGTAAGTTTGGTCGATTAAAAGTGAACACGTTGCCGCCAAAAGTTTTGGCTTCTTATAAATAGCTCCAAGATAAAAGATCATCAAACTATATTTAGCATTCACTTGTTTTGCTTTATTTGATAAATCCACCAAGACAGTTTAAAACCCTCTTGTAAAACAACGGAAGCCAATCTCTGTTCCAAAATATAACGCAGAAATCTTCTGTTTTGCGGCACATTTTCCGAGTTACATCATCAAACAGCCATGAAACATGTTCTTTAATTACCTCCCCTACAACATTTCTTAATGTCCCGGAAGACGGCCCCATTGCCCCCTTCCCCCTTAAAAAAACATACCAAAATATAACAATTCATAAAAATATTTTCTAAGTTGACTCCATGCGGTATAAACCTAATTCACATTTTCACATAGCTGCAATGCATTTTTTCTATTTGGTTTTTATAGTGTACTTCCACCCACTTTTTTCTGTTATTTTGATCCTTATTTTCGTTATGGTCTTCCACCCGCCTTCTTTCTGCTGTTCTTCTGATACTTATTTTCGTTATAGTCTTCCATCCGCCTTCTTACTGCTGTTCTCCTTATACTTATTTTCGTTATGGTCTTCCACCCGCCTTCTTTCTGCTGTTCTCCTTATACTTATTTTCGTTATAGTCTTCCATCCGCCTTCTTACTGCTGTTCTCCTTATACTTATTTTCGTTATGGTCTTCCACCCGCCTTCTTTCTGCTGTTCTCCTTATACTTATTTTCGTTATGGTCTTCCACCCGCCTTCTTTCTGCTGTTCTCCTTATACTTATTTTCGTTATGGTCTTCCACCCGCCTTCTTTCTGCTGTTCTCCTTATACTTATTTTCGTTATGGTCTTCCATCCGCCTTCTTTCTGCTGTTCTTCTGATACTTATTTTCGTTATGGTGTTCGACCCAATTTCTTTCTGCTGTTCTTCTTATAGTTATTTTCGTTATGGTCTTCCACCCGCCTTCTTTCTGCTGTTCTCCTTATACTTATTTTCGTTATGGTCTTCCACCCGCCTTCTTTCTGCTGTTCTTCTGATACTTATTTTCGTTATGGTCTTCCACCCAATTTCTTTCTGCTGTTCTTCTGATACTTATTTTCGTTATGGTCTTCCACCCAATTTCTTTCTGCTGTTCTTCTTATACTTATTTTCGTTATGGTCTTCCCCCCAATTTCTTTTTGCTGTTCTTCTGATACTTATTTTCGTTATGGTCTTCCACCCAATTTCTTTCTGCTGTTCTTCTTATACTTATTTTCGTTATGGTCTTCCACCCAATTTCTTTTTGCTGTTCTTCTGATACTTATTTTCGTTATGGTCTTCCACCCGCCTTCTTCCTGCTGTTCTTCTGATACTTATTTTCGTTATGGTCTTCCACCCGCCTTCTTTCTGCTGTTCTTCTTATACTTATTTTCGTTATGGTCTTCCATCCGCCTTCTTTCTGCTGTTCTTCTGATACGTATTTTCGTTATGGTGTTCGACCCAATTTCTTTCTGCTGTTCTTCTTATACTTATTTTCGTTATGGTCTTCCACCCGCCTTCTTCCTGCTGTTCTTCTGATACTTATTTTCGTTATGGTCTTCCACCCACCTTCTTTCTGCTGTTCTCCTTATACTTATTTTCGTTATGGTCTTCCACCCGCCATCTTTCTGCTGTTCTTCTGATACTTATTTTCGTTATGGTCTTCCACCCGCCTTCTTTCTGCAGTTCTTCTTATACTTATTTTCGTTATGGTCTTCCACCCAATTTCTTTCTGCTGTTCTTCTGATACTTATTTTCGTTATGGTCTTCCACCGAATTTCTTTCTGCTGTTCTTCTAATATTTATTTTCGTTATGGTCTTCCACCCACTTGTTTCTGTTCTTCCTCATCAATAATCACCCACGTTCAATTACATCAAAGCAACGAAAATTTCAATCAAGGATGCAAATGAAAATCTTTGTTTTTTAGGGGTTGTTTCATTAAATACTTTACATTTACTTTACCTTTGTGTGTTTCCTTATTTGGTTAAAAATTTAAGAACGGCTAATTGACTCACTTCCCGTCATCCTATCGAGCTGAATCTTGGCACATAGACGTTTTGCCAATGACAACACATTCTTTCAAATTGTCAGCCCCCACCGTCCCACTTACAACCGCCAAAAATCAGTTTTTACTTTTTTTTTTCAAAGGGAACTATCATTTAAAGGAGAAATCCCGTCTAATTGTATAAATGCAAACAATAATGCAGATAAACGATTGATATGAAAACATTTGCTCTTTTGATTTGGTTTTTTTCTCCCTCCACCCATCTCATTATAATTACTTCCTGATCCACACTAGCACAAACGTTTTCAGAGAAACGTTAATTATAATTAATATTAATATTAAGGCTTTATCAATATACATACAAGCAAAACTATGGTCAAAAGATATAGGATGTTCCATTTCTTATAGTTATGAGTTGTTATTTAAACGTAGACATTATCTTTTATCAGTTTTGAATAATTGCATTTAATTGCTTGTCATTAATACCATCCGTAGTTTATTTGCGACTAATTGGGGGCCTCCATTCAATTTCAGACTCGGACATGAGAAGATTGAACGACAACTTAAAACTTTAAGCCTTCTTTTGGTTTGAGGCTAAACTAGGACTCGAGGGACTAAGGCATGGCAACATCAAACGTTCCTTCAACACCGGACATGGTGAGCCCTTCTGCAAACGTATCCGCTGACTCCACACCACACACGACAGATCTCGAAAATTGCACCAGCACGCGTACTCCTGTCAAAGACGGCTCCGTGAACGGCGAAACTTCACTGAAGCATGCGACCAGCGGCTGCAGCACATCAACCAACGCCAGCTACAATCACAACAACAACATCATCACCGGGGACAGCCTTTTGCCAAGTTCCAATGGAATTTCTGGAGCATCAGGTAGTGGGCAGCCCGGATCCAGCCCACAGAAATCGCCGGGGAAAAAGAGCCGTGTCTGGGACCTCTCGGTAAGTCCAATGTTCGCCTCGGAAATTAATCTTTTTGGCGAGGCAAAAACTAAATAAAATTGCCTTGCTCTGTTCGCACGATCATATTTTCGTCGAATTGTCGTCAAATTTCTTTAGGAATACACTTTGTTGTGTCTTAGAATAGTGCGTTTAAGAAGGAATTTGACAAAAAATTTGACGAAAATGTTATGTTGTTAACTGAGCATTAATACAGTCTGTGCACATTGATAAATGGAATCATCTACACAGTATGTCACAAACTTGCATTTTTCTCACAGGCATCCAATTTATCCAAATATTGTTGTTTATTGAATTTACACGTGATCATTTTTTTTAAAAACTAAATCAGTCTCCATTATCAAGTAACAAAATTCAAAAGTATCCTACAGCTCATTTCAACCCATGCCACATTTGCCGTAAATGAATTAACTGCCACTGAGTTCAACTCAGCTAATGTCGGGCACAAAATGTAAAATGTGTGAGACCTAAAAGTTTACATCGAAAAGAAGTTCGAGAATTTAACTATCATGTAATTTTGTTATGATCTGCTAAGTTACAATGCATACACCCCCTTATACCGTATATAGGCCATTGGCGCATTATGCATGGTGCCTCTAGAAATTTTGCACACTTTAGATTTTAAAATATTAGTAAATTGCTTATTTAGTTTTCAGCTATTGATAAAGTAAAATTTTTAAAATTATTTTTTATGGAAATTATATAATGGGGGATATATATTTATCCAATAAGAATTATCATGGATAGTTTATATTTTTCGACATGTATCAAGTCTCTGTCTCTACGAAGGAAATGCCTCTAAGTAACATGAAACAAAATTCCGAGTCCTTTTGACATGAAGATCAAATAAAATGTAAATATGAAGGGATCTTACAGGTAGAAAGCATTTGTAGCATTGATATGGTATTTATCAGTGCTAACAGAAGAACTCAGAGGATGGTTATAATAATATGTGAGGCACTGAGTTTCAAACTTGATGAGGTTCAACACACGTGCCACTCATGATATCAACACTGCTGTGGCGGCTTGATCTGAACTCACCATCAATGAGCCGTTCACTTTATGGAAGTAATAGGTATATTGAACAGGTGCAAGAAACACAAAACAGAGAGTATGTTTTTATAAAAATTTATTCAGCATCGGCTGCCGATGGGACTATTTCCTAATCAATATGGTTTTGTACAGAGGCGTAGGAAATGAGAGGGGGGGGGAGATCCACCCCTGCCTGCACTTTCTTCTTTTTTTATGAGTGGGCGTGATTTTCTGCCACGTGCAAAGAAAATAAAGACATTTTAGGAGTTTAATTACGACTTGCATAGTTTTGTTTGATCATTATTTACTACGTCTAGTCTGTATAAGTCTATAGAAAGATCATACTCTAGAAGAAGAAATAAAAAAGTGAAGTTTACGCTGGTTGGGACACTTAGAAAGAATGCCAAATGACAGAGGAGTGAAGAGAGTGCATCAACAAAACCTCAGAGGAAAATTGCTCAAGAGAAGACCAAGACTTAGATGGGTGGATGATGTGGGAAAAAATATCTATAACAGCTGAGAATCCAAGCATGGGAAATAATTGCATCAGGTCTGAGTGGAAGGAAGAGTTAAGGCGGGCCACAGGGATAGATCAATTAAAGAAGTTTAAAGAAAATAATTTAATAGTTTTAAAATATTTTTTAGTGAAAGCTAACAATGAAGTATTTGTATGAGCCCAACCAGGTCAGGGGACACCTAAATTCAATAGCATTTCATCTGCTGCGCTATAAAATGATGCAAAACTAAATACTATGCACCAAAATGAAGTCTGGTAAAATTGAATTTCTCAAAAATATTCGGTGGGGGGGGGGGGGCTCAATCGGCCCACCCCTCCAGACCTCCTCAAACGAATTCGCCTTTGGCTCGGGAGCCCTTGGCCCCCTGAATTTCGGAGTCCTCCCCACCACCTAATGAAGTCGGGTAAAATTGAATTTCTCAAAAAAATTCGGTGGGGGGGGGGGGGGCTCAATCGGCCCACTCCTCCAGACCTCCTCAAACGAATTCGCCTTTGGCTCGGGAGCCCTTGGCGCCCTTGATTTCGGAGTCCTCCCCACCACCTCATGCCGAAACGATAGAACGTCCCTGAACTTTTTTCTTTAAATACACTGTTACAACCTGGGAGAACCTTTCGACTGAAACAAAACTGGTGGCATTAAATGCGATGGTTTAAAACTATTTCAGTTCCGGGGGTCAGTTAACGCTTATGCTCTCGATACGCCTCTGGTTGCATGTACTCAAAGCCCATCGCACGACATGGCGGTAAAGTCAAAGTGAATACTACCCTAAGGAAGCCACATCTGTTTAAGACCACACGAAACAAAAGAACAGAAGCTGGCTTTTGTATTCATCTTCATTTGATCCCTTAATGTATTTTCTTGTGAATTTTAATTTTAAATTTCCAATAGAGCGACTTTAATAAGAAAATAATTGGAAATTTAAAGGGCGGAAGGCGTTCAAAGAGCTTGAAGTATGAACATATCAGAAAACATCCTTGTAATTTTCCCAATCTTTTAATTTTAAAACTTCCACGTTTATTGTTCAAGTATTCGTCAAGAAAAATATGGGCAAACGGGAGACTGGATCCATAAAACCTTATTACATATAACAAGATCATATGGACCAAACCTACTTATAGCCTAAGTACACATTACAAGATCATATGGACCAAACCTACTTATAGCCTAAGTACACATTAAAAGATCGTATGGACCAAACCTCCTTATAGCCTAAGTACACATTATAAGATCATATGGATCAAACCTCTTTATAGCCTAAGTACACATTACAAGATCATATGGACCAAACCTCTTTATAGCCTAAGTACACATTACAAGATCGTATGGACCAAACCTCTATATAGCCTAAGTACACATAACAAGATCATATGGACCAGATTTCCATATAGCCTAAGTAAACATTACAAGATCATATGGACCAAACCTCCTTATAGCCTAAGTACACATTACAAGATCATATGGACCAAATTTCCATATAGCCTAAGTACAAATTACAAGATCATATGGACCAAACCTCCTTATAGCCTAAGTACACATTAAAAGATCGTATGGACCAAACCTCCTTATAGCCTAAGTACACATTACAAGATCGTATGGACCAAACCTCCTTATAGCCTAAGTACACATTACAAGATCATATGGACCAAACCTCCTTATAGCTTAAGTACACATTGCAAGATCATATGGACCAAGCCTCCTTATAGCCTATGTTCACATTACAAGATCACATATGGGCCAAACATCTTTATAGCCTTAGTCACATTACAAGATCATATGAACGAAACCTCCTTGTAGCCTTTGTACACATTAAAAGATCATATGAAACAAACCTCCATAAAGCCTTAGTACACATTAAAGGATCAAATGGATCAAACCTCCTTATAGCCTTAGTACTCATTACAAGTTCATATGAGCCAAACCATACATTCTTAGTTTACATTACAAGATTCTATGGACCAAACACCCTTAAAACCTTAGTACACATTAAAAGATCATTTGGACCAAACGCCCTTAAAACCTTAGTCCACTTACAAAAGCGTAGTGCCCAAACACTTTCAAATCTTCATTCATAAAGCACAACTCTTGACACAGCTAAAGCTCTCTTGATTGCGCCTGTTAAAATGAACAACTTCTTATGATGTCAGCCATGTCAACCTATAAAAAATGATTACGCTGACAAACAGACTTTGGTGAGAAACGGAGCGTGCCCCACAAAACGTAATATGAGGACATCAATGAACCAGATGCCGTTTGGAAATGCAAGGACAGTTTATTTCCAGGCTTAGCTTTATCATCGCTGTCGTATCATCATTGCGTTGAAGGAATGAGCAAGGCTTCTGAAACGGCACTCGCTAATATAATTATATGTCTTCTAGCTGATGTATGTATACATAGCGGTATGTGCAGATAGACTGATTGAACAGGCCGAGTCGAATTATCAAAACAATTATGACCATGTTTCATTATGTATGACGTAAGAAATTGAAGCGGAAGAAGAGTTGAAATAACCCCCCTCTGTAGCAGTGGTTCTCAAACTTTTTTCGGATACCGCCCAATTGGCATTATATATCCAATCTCAGCGACCCCTGTGTTACACCCCACCCCCCCTCCCCCCCAAAAAAAAAAAATCACTCAATCTTTTATTATTCAGGACGGTAGTTTGCACAGCTCTGTAAGGAACATATTACAATGAAATTTAAAAGTTTTATTATGTAATTGAACTTTTAATTGATTTATTTTTTTTTTACTTTAATTATTTAATTATATCATTAATAATAAATTGATCCATCAACGCTACAGCTTTTAAAAGTAGGATTGTGTCAATGCCGTTAGTAATAGTAACTCACACCTACATCTCTTGGTTTTTCTTACGGCCTTTATTTTTTTAGATTTGATTTGTTCAATGTAAGTTTTAAGACAAGCGTCCTCAAACTGTTTAAACATGGTGTCTGGCTCACTGTCCCTCAGACACTTGGGGGAGGGGGGCAAGGTTTTACTGTGCCTCACATACGATTGGGGTGCGGGTGGACTAACTTTTTTGTATTTTTAAATATGATCAAATTTGCTATGCACATTCCGCATATATAATGCATTGTGCCAACAGCAGGAAACATCAATTTAATATATAAAAATGACAAGCGATTTCAATGAACATTAAACTGTAAGGGTTTCAATAAGAAGTATCGATCTACTTTTGAATGAACAGATCTTCACTGTCCGGTTCTATATTGATCACGGCCACTCGGGAAACCGAACGACGTCCAGACACGGGCCAGGTTCAAGGCCACCGGCGGGTCAGATCTGGCCCACGGGCCGTAATTTGAGGATATCTGTTATAAGGTAACCTAGCCACACCCTTAAATCAACACATTCAGAAATATTGATTCTATATCTTTGCTTGGCGTACAGCAGGACATGGCTTCTTAACTTCTTTCCAAAGTGCATAATTACGACAACCGTCAGAACAATATCTTCACAGAAGATTGCCAAACATCAGTATTGAGCCGAGTTGATTTAGATAACTCTACTTTCATATTAAAATCCTTATAAATAAACTCTTCTTGTATTATTTATTAGGTTTTTAATAAATATTGATATTATCTCCCATTATGTTTTGAAATCTACAAATATTACCATACGGAAAGAGTAGCCATGCACAAGGAAACGATGTAGGGAAACCCCAAAGACCCAATCACTTTCCGTTCGTGAAATATCGACTGAAGTCACTCAATGGTCAGTTGAGCTCACTAGTGACTACTGATCGTAGAGTTTTGTAATTGTCATTGGAGGTTGGGAAGTTTACAAAGTTTCAAATCAATGAAGGTCAGGAAGTGGGACAAATTTTAAATGCAATATTTGATCCGCAGAGGTGACCCAAAAGGATAGTCAAGGTCACCGATGATCTATTGATCACGAGAGGCGCAATTGTCATCAGGGGTGCGTAAGTCTACAAAGTTTCAGCTCCGTTGGAGATCAGAAAATGGGTCAAATTTGAGATGCAAGATTCGACCTGCTAACTTACTTAAGAAAAACAGCAGACTATCGAGCCGGAGCTCATAAAGTCTTCCACAGCGCCCTAGCCCACCAACCCAAATGCCCTTCAACCAATTCCCCAGTGGTCTTTATTCCGTTCGGGCCGCGAAGCGGCACGCCGGGGGCATTCCGCCCCTAAGACAGCCCCACCCACCCTTCCTCTCGATTGACTATGCGAGTGGGGCGGCATCAGAGAAGGAACACCTGGCCAGCCGGGGTGCTGCTCACACAGCCGGGCTTTCTAAGGGAATGGAGTGGATATGTTTACTTCTCTAGGTCCCCCTTCCCTACCCGGGGGAGGGGGACGTGTAGATGGTTGAAAACAGACGCCCTCTAATAGGGATTACGTGGTGATCTGTGGTGTGACTAGTTCACACCAAAGCTGGGAGTGAGAGAGGTTGCCTAGGAGCAGTACCTTCAAGACTGCTTATTTAGAATCATCGGCGAGCGTCGCCACACTCCCTCACCTCATATCCATGCGGCAACTGTAATCATGTCCCCCATCGAAAACGAGTCAATGGATATTGAAGGTAACTGGTGACCTATTGATCACGAAGGGCTGTATCGTCATCCGGGGCGAGTAAGTGTAAAAGGTTTCGGCTCTCTCGGAGATCAGGAAGTGGGTCGAATTGGAGATGTAAGATTCCACCACAAACACAGAGTGCAAACAAAGAAAAAGATTGTACTAAGATCAGTAGCTCATATTTATGTAAAAGCACAGATCTTTAAGTGTCTTGGTGCATGCTGGTAGTTTTATGTGATGTGTGTAAGTGTGTGTGTTACGTGTTATAAGTATGTGTGTGTGTTGTGTGTGTGTGTGTCCTCTCTTTATTTTTTGTTGGTTTTTAAGTTAGGGTGGGCAATAGAGTTGTAGATGATGAACATAAACTTATGGAGGTTTTTTAAAATGCTTTGACTGAAAATATAGTTTTTGATTTTAATATGATTACTCTTGTTTAAAAACAAACATTTATTGTCACACTGCCATCTTAAAAAAGTCATACAACCGTCGTCCACCATTTTGAACGCGCTGACCTCGAATAATTCGTCTGGTACTCTCTCTCTCTCTCTCTGATTACATATTGCAAACTATGTGGCCGTTGACCTTGTCAGAGAACAGCAGAGGCATTTTCATAAAGCAGCAGCCAAGGTTCTAGAGCTCACACGGCAAGGGGGAGTAAATACAGGCCAGCCGGGGGAATAAATCACAAATCGTTGGTGAAACGGCTGTCTGTTCGCAGCCTGGCCCCAGAAACGTCCGGAATACAGATAATCAAAGTGTCGTCTGTGCAATGAGTTATCGTTCTTGCGTCCAGAGTAGCCTGCCCTGATTATTTGTTTTATCAAAATGGATGGGAGATTTCAGGAGTGAATCGCCCTTCATATTGCGTCATCCATCACCACACCCCGTCCTTTTGCAAAAGCGTAAATGAACATAGTTTTTTTTTTACAGAAGAGGAGGGTGTTGTGGTGGGGTGAGTCGATGATGAAGGTGGTGGAAGAAACACACCACGGGATTACCAAAAAAAAAAAATTATTTTAGGAAACTACGCCACGTTGGGGTCAAACCAAGGTTGAGCTAGGAGATCACTCATATCGTTAAACGGTTATCTGGATTGCTTACTCAGTATTTCCTTTTTGTTTAGTGTCTTTCTTTTTTCTTTTTTCTTTTTTAATCATGAAATAAACAACAACAAAAAAACAAAAAAACACTGGAATCGCCCTAATTCCGTTATCTTGTTGTGCAAGTTATTAAATGTTATCTGCACGTCGTCATGACCCCAGGGCAGAATAAGTTCTCTGAGCATAAAGCAATGTACATTCCTATATCAGTGAATAAGAACACGGGCCTCGGACAATCATGTTGCTTTTAAAATAATAAGCCATGATCACTGGCCCATAGAATGAGTTGCTTATTAGATAGAGTTACATGGTTGGCCAGTGAATGGCCAGAGTATCCCGATAAAGCAGACCATTACTTCTAAGTCTGAAGCGTTCTTTCCTGGAGTAAACTTTTAGAATTGTTTCTGAAGCTTCTTCATGGTTTATTCATTGGGGATATTTTAAATGATTTTCTTTTTGAAACAAGCTTAGATGTCTGGCAGTGTGTGTGTGTATTTCTTTTATTTTACACTTTCAATGGCGACGGATGAAGGTGGTAAATAAGAACTCTAGTGCAGCGGTTCTCAACCTTTCTAATGCATCTACCCCTTTAATTCAGTTCCGAATGTTGTGGTGAACGCCGAACATAGAATTATTTTAATTGCTACTTTATAACTGTACGACATATGTGTTTTCCGATGGTCTTCGGCAACCCCTCTGAAAGGATCGTTCGTCATCCAAAAGGGGTCACGACCCACAGGTTGAGAACCGCAGCTCTAGTGTAATCTTAAAGTTTGCATTCCTCGTACTGCTGAAGAAGGACAGGACAACGTTTTGAACTTCCTCGGTTGAGCTTTGTGATTTTAGACACAGCAACCCTGGCCAAGATGAGGATCAAATCCATTATAGGCTCTGTGCAAAACGACACACAATTGGTAGCAACGTTTCGCCCAACTACACCCTAGAAGATATCACAGCCTTTCCAAGAATAACCAGATCTTAAGGGAAGAGAGTATTGCAGAATCGGTCAAAATTATAATAAAGCAGAATCCAGCATGCCTCAACTAAACACAGTAATCCAGTTTGTCCCATAGTTGGATTTTTTTTTTTGTTAGCTTAAAAGTTTAATGAATAAAACAATTGTTGTTGTTTTTTTTACCTGCAACTTTGACTCAATTTTAAAAAAAAATGAAATATTAACTCCAGATAACAATTTTACTTCATAGGCCCTCAAGAACTACTTTCAACCACTCACTCACACCCCACTCCTCAAATTTCGAGGTCCGCTCCCACGCACTGGGACCAATCTGAACCGTCCCCCGCCCCCCTTGGTGTGCAAATCTCCGTCTATTTGAACAGATTACTCGCCTGCGCCACAAACTAAGCTAATTACGCCGGCCGAGCTCCCCCTACTCCCTTTCCCACTCCCCTACCATTGACCAGGTCCTCATTAGTGTTGTCTTCGACGGTCTCTACTCAACCCGTTCTGTTCTCTGGTAAACGTTTTCTGCTTGCTTCAGTTTAACGGCCATTTCCTGCCCGCGCTAATTAAATGGACGTTCCCGGGGGAGCTTCCCGTTTTCTTTTGTTTTTAATCGTGCTTATCTCTGCACTTGTTATTTCTTTACATTTGTTTAAAAAAAATTTCCTTGTTGGTTTTCATGAACTAATATAAAAAATCTCCGATATTATCTGAATAAAAAAAAGTAAATTTTTTCCCTTACAAATATTTTAAATTCAACAACTGGAGGAGAAAGAAAATAAGTTTTCAAAAAAATCGATTAGCATATTTTTGTTTTTTACTCTTTCAATACAAAAAATGCATTGCACCTTGTTTGCCGCTGCTAAATTTAGCGTGTGTTAGCGTCCGAAGTAAGGACCTGAAGGTCAGTCAGATTAATACGGACGCGTTAAGGCTTTCTATTTAAAGCTGGAGTTCTTTTAAGTTGATCCCTCAACTTTCACAAAAACGCCCGATCTTGTTGTTTGGAATAAAAACAATGTCAACGTCATCTGTGCATAATCCTAACACCCCACTCAAACTTACTTGTTGGTATAAATCCTTTATAAAAAGTAATACCGAGAAAAGGGGGGTGGGGCTGAAAATTTGACAAAACAATGCAGACGAAGGACGCTGTTTATAGAATCCCAATTAGTGTCCCCATGGGCGTCCGCAGGTAGGGTCAAGGTGGGGGACTCGCCCCCCCCCCCTGGATTGATTGGATAAAAAAATTTAGACAAAAATAGACAAAAAATGTATTAAAGTAAAGAGAAAATAAAGAGAAAGTAACTAAGCTGATGTCCTGTCCGTTCGTTCACCATACAAATACCCTACAGTAAATTAAAACTACATTAAAACATTACTAAAAAATTTGTGCCCCCCCCCTGGAAGTTAATCGATTTTTTTTGCCCCCCCTCCTTGAAAGTTTTT